>JAGMVL010002299.1:0-92739 GCA_019202695.1 Populus x sibirica
ATGGTTGGATCTAAAGTTATGCCCCTTTGCGATCGTCACTCAAGCTTTGGCGCGACGAGACTCTCGTCATCGTGAGTATCGATTCCTCGTCCCTCCCCACGTGAGCATCCAGGAAACTCGATAAAGTTTGATCGCGATCAACGGTGGGATCGAAAGCTATGGCCATTTCAGGCGTCCTCCAATCTCGGCAGGCGACCGGACCTCATCATCCTTGAGTATCGATTCCTCATCACTCCATGCGAAAGGGGCATCCCGGAAACTCAGTAAAAGTTTGATTGCGATCGAATTCGGATCAAAAGTTATGCCCTTTCATCGTCCACAAATCCTTTGGCATGTGCGACTCGGCCTCATCATCGCAGCAGGTATCGATTCCTCATCCACTCCATGCAAAGGGGCATCAGGAAACTCCAGTAAAAAGTTTTGATCGCGATCCTTGATCCGGATCAAAAATTATAACCCATCCTAATGGTCCACTCGATCTTGGCGACCGAGACCTCATCATCATCAGTATCGATTCCTCGTACATTCCATGCAAAGCGGGCATCGGAAACTCCAGTAAAAGTTTGATCGTGATCCAACGGTCGGATTAAAAGTTATGGCCCTTTCGAGCCGTCCTCTCAAGCGGCGACGAGACCTCATCATCGGCCGAGTATCCATAACTCATCCACTCCATGCAACGGGCATCCGGAAACTCCAGTAAAGTTTGATCGCGATCCAACAGTCGGATCAAAAGTTATGGCCCTTTCGAACCGTCCTCTCAAGCTTGGCACGCGGACGAGACCTCATCATCGTCGAGTATCGATTCCTCATCCACTCCATGCAAAGGGGCATCGGAAACTCGAGTAAAGTTTGATCGCGATCCAACGGTCGGATCAAAAGTTATGGCCCTTTCAAATCGTCACTCGAGCACATGGCGCGACCAGACCTTATCATCATCAGTATCGATTCCTCATCCACTCCATGCGAACGGGCATCGGAAACTCGGTAAAAAGTTTGATCGCGATCCAACGGTCGGATCAAAGTTATGGCCCTTCTGAAGCCGAGTCACTCAAGCTGAGCGCGACCGGACCTCATCATCGGGAGTATCGATTCCTCATCCACTCCATGCAAGGGCATCAGGAAACTCGAGTAAAAGTTTGATCGCGATCCAACGGTCGGATCAAAAGTTATGGCCCTTTCGAACCGTCCTCAAGCACAGCGCGACCAGACCTCATCATCGCCGAGTATCGATTCCTCATCCACTCCATGCAAAGGGGCATCAGGAAACTCCAGTAACAAGTTTGATCGCGATCCAGCGGTCGGATCAAAAGTTATGGCCCTTTCGAACCGTCACTCAAGCTTGGCGCGACCGAGACCTCATCATCATCGAGTATCGATTCCTCATCCACTCCATGCAAAGGGCATCTGGAAACTCCTGTAAAAGTTTGATCGGGATCCAACGGTCGGATCAAAAGTTATGGCCCTTTCAAACCGTCACTCAAGCGTGGCGCGACCGGACCTCATCATCGCCGAGTATCGATTCCTCATCCACTCCATGCAAGGGGCATCCGGAAACTCCAGTAAAAGTTTGATCGCGATCCAACGGTCGGATCAAAAGTTATGGCCCTTTCGAAGCCGTCACTCAATCACTGGCGCGACCGAGACCTCATCATCGCAGAGTATCGATTCCTCATCCACTCCATGCAAAGGGCATGGAAACTCCCGGTAAAAGTTTGATCGCGATCCAACGGTTGGATCAAAAGTTGTGGCCCTTTCGAACAGTCACTCAAGCGTGGCGCGACCGAGACCTCATCATCATCGAGTATCGATTCCTCATCCACTCCAGCACAAACGGGCATCCGGAAACTCGGTAAAAAGTTTGTTCGCGATCCAACGGTTGGATCAAAAGCTTTGGCCCTTTCCAAACGTCACTCAAGCCTGGAGCGACCGAGACCTCATCATCGCACGAGTATCGATTCCTCATCCACTCCATGCAAAGGGGCATCCGGAAACTCCAGTAAAAGTTTGATCGCGATCCAACGGTCGGATCAAAAGTTATGGCCCTTTCAAACCGTCACTCAAAGCCTGGCGCGACCACACCTCATCATCGTCGAGTATCGATTCCTCATCCACTCCATGCAAAGGGCATCCAGGAAACTCCGGTAAAAGTTTGATCGCGATCCAACGGTCGGATCAAAAGTTATGGCCCTTTGAGCGTCACTCAATCTTGGCGCGACCGAGACCTCATCATCATCGAGTATCGATTCCTCATCCACTCCATGCAAAGGGGCATCCGGAAACTCCGGTAAAGTTTGATCGCGATCCAACGGTCGGATCAAAAGTTATGGCCCTTTGAACCGTCACTCAAGCTTTGGCGCGACTAGACCTTATCATCATCAGTATCGATTCCTCATCCACTCCATGCAAAAGCGGGCATCGGAAACTCAGGTAAAAGTTTGATCGCGATCCATGGTTGGATCAAAAGTTATGGCCCATTCGAGCCGTCACTCAAGCTTGGCGCGACCCGGACCTCATCATCGCCGAGTATCGATTCCTCATCCACTCCATGCGAAAGGGCATGCGGAAACTCCGGTAAAAGTTTGATCGCGATCCAACGGTCGGATCAAAAGTTATGGCCCTTTCGAACCGTCACTCAATCGTTGGCGCGACCGGACCTCATCATCGAGTATCGATTCCTCATCACTCCATGCAAAGGGGCGTCCAGGAAACTCCGAGTAAAAGTTTGATCGCGATCAACGGTCGGATCAAAAGTTATGGCCCTTTCGAACGTCACTCAAGCCTGAGCGCGACCAGACCTCATCATCGCGAGTATCGATTCCTCATCCACTCCATGCAAAGGGGCATCCAGGAAACTCAGTAAAAGTTTGATCGCGATCAGCGGTCGGATCAAAAGTTATGACCCTTTCGAACCGTCACTCAAGCTTGGCGCGACCAGGACCTCATCATCGCCATGAGTATCGATTCCTCATCCACTCCATGCAAAAGGGCATCCGGAAACTCCAGTACAAGTTTGATCGCGATCCAACGGTTGGATCAAAAGTTATGGCCCTTTCGATCCGTCACTCAAGCTTGGCGCGACCGAGACCTCATCATCATCGAGTATCGATTCCTCATCCACTCCATGCAAAAGGGCATCCGGAAACTCCAGTAAAAGTTTGTTCGCGATCCAACGGTTGGATCAAAAGCTTTGGCCCTTTCCAAACGTCACTCAAGCCTGGCGTGACCAGACCTCATCATCGCCGAGTATCGATTCCTCATCCACTGCATGCAAGGGCATTCGGAAACTCCGAGTAAAAGTTTGATCGCGATCCAACGGTGGGATCAAAAGTTATGGCCCTTTCGAAGCCGTCCACTCAAGCATAGCGCGACCACACCTCATCATCAGCGAGTATCGATTCCTCATCCACTCCATGCGAAAGGGCATCAGGAAACTCCGAGTAACAATTTTGATCGCGATCAATGGTCGGATCAAAGTTGTGGCCCTTTTGAACCGTCACTCAAGCTTGGCGTGACCGGACCTCATCGTCCTCAGTATCGATTCCTCATCCACTCCATGCAAAGGGGCATCAGGAAACTCCATAAAAGTTTGATCGCGATCCAACGGTCGGATCAAAAGTTATGGCCCTTTCGAAACGTCACTCAAGCTGGCGCGGCCAGACCTCATCATCATCGAGTATCGATTCCTCATCCACTCCATGCAAAAAGGGGCATCAGGAAACTCCGAGTAAAGTTTGATCGCGATCCAACGGTCGGATCAAAAGTTATGGCCCTTTCGACCAGTCACTCCAAGCACTGGCAGTGACCAGACCTCATCATCATCGAGTATCGATTCCTCATCCACTCCATGCAAAAGGGCATCCGGAAACTCCGAGTAAAAGTTTGATCGCGATCCAACGGTCGGATCAAAAGTGTTATGGCCCTTTCGGAACCGTCACTCAAGCTGGCGCGACCGAGACCTCATCATCATCGAGTATCGATTCCTCATCCCTCCATGCAAGGGGCATCGGAAACTCCGGTAAAAAGTTTGATCGCGATCCAACGGTCGGATCAAAAGTTATGGCCCTTTCGAACCGTCACTCAACACAGCGCGACAGACCTCATCATCGCTCAGTATCGACTCCTCATCCCCTCCAAGCAAACGGGCATCCGGAAACTCCAGTAAAAGTTTGATCGCGATCCAACGGTCGGATCAAAAGTTATGGCCCTTTCGAACCGTCACTCAAACCTGGCGCGACCCGAGACCTCATCATCGCCGAGTATCGATTCCTCATCCACTCCATGCAAAGGGGCATCAGGAAACTCCGGTAAAAGTTTGATCGCGATCCAACGGTCGGATCAAAGTTATGGCCCTTTCGAACCGTCACTCAAGCACAAGCGCGACCGGACCTCATCATCGTCGAGTATCGATTCCTCGTCCACTCCATGCAAACGGGCATCGGAAACTCTAGTAAAAGTTTGATCGCGATCCAACGGTCGGATCAAAAGTTATGGCCCTTTCTAACGCGTCACTCAAGCTAGCGCGACCGAGACCTCATCATCATCGAGTATCGATTCCTCATCCACTCCATGCAAAGGGGCATCCGAAACTCCGAGTAAAAGTTTGTTCGCGATCCAACGGTTGGATCAAAAGCTTTGGCCCTTTCGAACCGTCACTCAAGCCTGGCGCGACCAGGACCTCATCATCGCCGAGTATCGATTCCTCATCCACTCCATGCAAGGGCATCAGGAAACTCAGGTAAAAGTTTGATCGCGATCACGGTCGGATCAAAAGTTATGGCCCTTTCGAGCCGTCACTCAATCCAGCTGGCGACCGAGACCTCTCATCATCGAGTATCGATTCCTCATCCACTCCATGCAAAGGGCATCAAGGAAACTCCGGTAAAAGTTTGATCGCGATCCAACGGTTGGATCAAAAGTTATGGCCCTTTCGAACCGTCACTCAAGCCTGGCGCGACCGGACCTCATCATCGAGTATCGATTCCTCATCCACTCCATGCAAACGGGCATCCAGGAAACTCCGATAAAAAGTTTGATCGCGATCCAACGGTCGGATCAAAGTTATGGCCCTTTCGAACCGTCACTCAAGCTGGCGCGACCGAGACCTCATCATCGGCGAGTATCGATTCCTCATCCACTCCATGCAAAGGGCATCCGGAAACTCCGAGTAAAAGTTTGATCGCGATCCAACGGTCGGATCAAAAGTTATGGCCCTTTCGAACCGTCACTCAAGCCTGGCGCGACCAGACCTCATCATCGCCGAGTATCGATTCCTCATCCACTCCATGCAAAGGGGCATCGGAAACTCCGGTAAAAGTTTGATCGCGATCCAACGGTCGGATCAAAGTTATGGCCCTTTGAGCCGTCACTCAAGCTGGCGCGACCGAGACCTCATCATCAGCGAGTATCGATTCCTCATCCACTCCATGCAAAGCGGGCATCGGAAACTCCGGTAAAAGTTTGATCGCGATCCAACGGTCGGATCAAAAGTTATGGCCCTTTCGAGCCGTCACTCAAGCTTGGCGCGACCAGACCTCATCATCATCGAGTATCGATTCCTCATCCACTCCATGCAAAGGGGCATCCGGAAACTCCAGTAAAAGTTTGATCGCGATCCAACGGTCGGATCAAAAGTTATGGCCCTTTCGAACGCGTCACTCAAGCTGGCGCGACCGAGACCTCATCATCGCGAGTATCGATTCCTCATCCACTCCATGCAAAGGGCATCCGGAAACTCCGGTAAAAGTTTGATCGCGATCCAACGGTCGGATCAAAAGTTATGGCCCTTTCGAACCGTCACTCAAGCACAGCGCGACCAGACCTCATCATCGCCGAGTATCGATTCCTCATCCACTCCATGCAAAGGGCATCGGAAACTCCGGTAAAAGTTTGATCGCGATCCAACGGTCGGATCAAAAGTTATGGCCCTTTCGAACTGTCACTCAATCTTGGCGCGACCAGACCTCATCATCGTCGAGTATCGATTCCGAATCCACTCCATGCAAAGGGGCATCCGGAAACTCCAGTAAAAGTTTGATCGCGATCCAACGGTCGGATCAAAAGTTATGGCCCTTTCAAACCGTCACTCAATCTGGCGCGACCGAGACCTCATCATCGCGAGTATCGATTCCTCATCCACTCCATGCAAAGGGGCATCCGGAAACTCCGGTAAAAGTTTGATCGCGATCCAACGGTCGGATCAAAAGTTATGGCCCTTTCGACCGTCACTCAAGCTTGGCGCGACCGGACCTCATCATCGCCGAGTATCGATTCCTCATCCACTCCATGCAAAGGGGCATCCGGAAACTCCGGTAAAAGTTTGATCGCGATCCAGCGGTCGGATCAAAAGTTATGGCCCTTTCGATCCGTCACTCAAGCACGGCGCGACCAGACCTCATCATCGCCGAGTATCGATTCCTCATCCACTCCATGCAAAGGGCATCCGGAAACTCTAGTAAAAGTTTGATCGCGATCAACGGTTGGATCAAAAGTTATGGCCCTTTCAAATCGTCACTCAAGCTTGGCGCGACCGGACCTCATCATCATCGAGTATCGATTCCTCATCCACTCCATGCAAAGGGGCATCCGGAAACTCCAGTAAAAAGTTTGATCGCGATCCAACGGTCGGATCAAAAGTTATGGCCCTTTCGATCCGTCACTCAAACTTGGCGCGACCGGACCTCATCATCAGCGAGTATCGATTCCTCATCCACTCCATGCAAAGGGGCATCCAGGAAACTCCGGTAAAAGTTTGATCGCGATCCAACGGTCGGATCAAAAGTTATGGCCCTTTCGACGAACCGTCACTCAAGCCTGGCGCGACCAGACCTCATCATCGCCGAGTATCGATTCCTCATCCACTCCATGCAAAAGGGCATCAGGAAACTCCGAGTAAAAGTTTGATCGCGATCCAACGGTCGGATCAAAAGTTATGGCCCTTTCAGATCGTCACTCAAGCTGGCGCGACCGGACCTCATCATCGCCGAGTATCGATTCCTCATCCACTCCATGCAAAGGGGCATCCGGAAACTCCGGTAAAAGTTTGATCGCGATCCAACGGTCGGATCAAAAGTTATGGCCCTTTCGAACCCGTCACTCAATCTTGGCGCGACCGAGACCTCATCATCGGCCAGTATCGATTCCTCATCCACTCCATGCAAAGGGCATCAGGAAACTCCGAGTAAAAGTTTGATCGCGATCAACGGTCGGATCAAAAGTTATGGCCCTTTCGAGCCGTCACTCAAGCATGGCGCGACCAGACCTCATCATCGCGAGTATCGATTCCTCATCCACTCCATGCAAAGGGGCATCCGGAAACTCCGGTAAAAGTTTGATCGCGATCCAACGGTCGGATCAAAAGTTATGGCCCTTTCGAACCGTCACTCAAGCACTGGCGCGACCGGACCTCATCATCATCGAGTATCGATTCCTCATCCACTCCATGCAAAGGGGCATCAGGAAACTCCGAGTAAAAGTTTGATCGCGATCCAACGGTCGGATCAAAAGTTATGGCCCTTTCGACCGTCACTCAAGCTTGGCGCGACCAGACCTCATCATCGTCGAGTATCGATTCCTCATCCACTCCATGCAAAGGGGCATCAGGAAACTCCGGTAAAAGTTTGATCGCGATCAACGGTCGGATCAAAAGTTATGGCCCTTTCGAACCGTCACTCAAGCTTGGCGCGACCGGACCTCATCATCGAGTATCGATTCCTCATCCACTCCATGCGAAGGGGCATCCGGAAACTCCGGTAAAAGTTTGATCGCGATCCAACGGTCGGATCAAAAGTTATGGCCCTTTCGAACCGTCACTCAAATCTTGGCGCGACCCAGACCTCATCATCGCCGAGTATCGATTCCTCATCCACTCCATGCAAAGGGGCATCGGAAACTCCGGTAAAAAGTTTGATCGCGATCCAACGGTCGGATCAAAAGTTATGGCCCTTTCGATCGTCACTCAAGCTTGGCGCCGACCTCATCATCCTCGAGTATCGATTCCTCATCCACTCCATGCAAAAGGGGCATCAGGAAACTCCGGTAAAAGTTTGATCGCGATCCAACGGTCGGATCAAAAGTTATGGCCCTTTCGAACCGTCACTCAAGCTTGGCGCGACCGGACCTCATCATCGTCGAGTATCGATTCCTCATCCACTCCATGCAAAGGGGCATCCGGAAACTCCGGTAAAAGTTTGATCGCGATCAACGGTCGGATCAAAAGTTATGGCCCTTTCGAGCCGTCACTCAAGCTTGGCGCGACCGAGACCTCATCATCAGCGAGTATCGATTCCTCATCCACTCCATGCAAAAGGGCATCCGGAAACTGCAGTAAAAGTTTGATCGCGATCCAACGGTCGGATCCAAAGTTATGGCCCTTTCGAACCGTCACTCAAGCTTGGCGCGACCGGACCTCATCATCGTCGGAGTATCGATTCCTCATCCACTCCATGCAAAGGGCATCCGGAAACTCAGTAAAAGTTTGATCGCGATCCAACGGTCGGATCAAAAGTTATGGCCCTTTCGAACCGTCACTCAAGCACTGGCGCGACCGAGACCTCATCATCCGAGTATCGATTCCTCATCCACTCCATGCAAAGGGCATCGGAAACTCCAGTAAAAGTTTGATCGCGATCCAACGGTCGGATCAAAAGTTATGGCCCTTTCGAACCGTCACTCAAGTCTGGCGCGACCGAGACCTCATCATCGCCGAGTATCGATTCCTCATCCACTCCATGCAAAGGGCATCCGGAAACTCCGAGTAAAAGTTTGATCGCGATCCAACGGTCGGATCAAAAGTTATGGCCCTTTCGAACCGTCACTCAAGCTTGGTGCGACCAGACCTCATCATCGCCGAGTATCGATTCCTCATCCACTCCATGCAAAGGGCATCGGAAACTCCGGTAAAAGTTTGATCGCGATCCAACGGTCGGATCAAAAGTTATGGCCCTTTCGAACCGTCACTCAAGCATAGCGCGACCGAGACCTCATCATCATCGAGTATCGATTCCTCATCCACTCCATGCAAAAGGGCATCCGGAAACTCCGAGTAAAAGTTTGATCGCGATCCAACGGTCGGATCAAAAGTTATGGCCCTTCGACGCGTCACTCAAGCTTGGCGCGACCGGACACCTCATCATCGAGTATCGATTCCTCATCCACTCCATGCAAAGGGCATCCGGAAACTCCGGTAAAAGTTTGATCGCGATCAACGGTCGGATCAAAAGTTATGGCCCTTTCGAACCGTCACTCAATCTGGCGCGACCGAGACCTCATCATCGGCGAGTATCGATTCCTCATCCACTCCATGCAAAGGGGCATCCGGAAACTCCGAGTAAAAGTTTGATCGCGATCCAACGGTCGGATCAAAAGTTATGGCCCTTTCGAACCGTCACTCAAGCCTGGCGCGACCCGGACCTCATCATCGCCGAGTATCGATTCCTCATCCACTCCATGCAAAGGGCATCGGAAACTCCGAGTAAAAGTTTGATCGCGATCCAACGGTCGGATCAAAAGTTATGGCCCTTTCGAAGCGTCACTCAAGCATAGCGCGACCAGACCTCATCATCCGAGTATCGATTCCTCATCCACTCCATGCAAAAGGGCATCGGAAACTCCGGTAAAAGTTTGATCGCGATCCAACGGTCGGATCAAAAGTTATGGCCCTTTCGAACCGTCACTCAAGCCTGCGCGACCAGACCTCATCATCCTCGAGTATCGATTCCTCATCCACTCCATGCAAAGGGGCATCCGGAAACTCCGAGTAAAAGTTTGATCGCGATCCAACGGTCGGATCAAAAGTTATGGCCCTTTGGACCGTCACTCCAAGCTTGGCGCGACCGAGACCTCATCATCGTCGAGTATCGATTCCTCATCCACTCCATGCAAACGGGCATCAGGAAACTCCGGTAAAAGTTTGATCGCGATCCAACGTTCGGATCAAAAGTTATGGCCCTTTCGAACCGTCACTCAATCTTGGCGCGACCGAGACCTCATCATCGCAGTATCGATTCCTCATCCACTCCATGCAAAGGGGCATCGGAAACTCCGGTAAAAGTTTGATCGCGATCCAACGGTCGGATCAAAAGTTATGGCCCTTTCGAGCCGTCACTCGAGCATGGCGCGACCGGACCTCATCATCATCGAGTATCGATTCCTCATCCACTCCATGCAAAGGGGCATCCGGAAACTCCGGTAAAAGTTTGATCGCGATCCAACGGTCGGATCCAAAAGTTATGGCCCTTTCGAACCGTCACTCAATCTTGGCGCGACCAGACCTCATCATCGCCGAGTATCGATTCCTCATCCACTCCATGCAAAGGGGCATCCGGAAACTCCGAGTAAAAGTTTGATCGCGATCCAACGGTCGGATCAAAAGTTATGGCCCTTTCGAAGCCGTCACTCAAGCCTGGCGCGACCGAGACCTCATCATCGCCGAGTATCGATTCCTCATCCACTCCATGCAAAGGGGCATCCAGGAAACTCCGAGTAAAAGTTTGATCGCGATCCAGCGGTCGGATCAAAAGTTATGGCCCTTTCGAACCGTCACTCAAGCACGGCGCGACCGGACCTCATCATCGCCGAGTATCGATTCCTCATCCACTCCATGCAAAGGGGCATCGGAAACTCCGGTAAAAGTTTGATCGCGATCCAGCGGTCGGATCAAAAGTTATGGCCCTTTCGAACCGTCACTCAAGCACAGCGCGACCAGACCTCATCATCGCCGAGTATCGATTCCTCATCCACTCCATGCAAAAGGGCATCCGGAAACTCCGGTGAAAGTTTGATCGCGATCCAACGGTCGGATCAAAAGTTATGGCCCTTTCGAACCGTCACTCAAGCTTGGCGCGACCCGGACCTCATCATCGTCGAGTATCGATTCCTCATCCACTCCATGCAAAGGGCATCGGAAACTCCGGTAAAAGTTTGATCGCGATCCAGCGGTCGGATCCAAAGTTATGGCCCTTTCGAACCGTCACTCCAAGCTCGGCGCGACCGAGACCTCATCATCATCGAGTATCGATTCCTCATCCACTCCATGCAAAGGGCATCGGAAACTCCGGTGAAAGTTTGATCGCGATCCAACGGTCGGATCAAAAGTTATGGCCCTTTCGAACCGTCACTCAATCTTGGCGCGACCGGACCTCATCATCATCGAGTATCGATTCCTCATCCACTCCATGCAAAGGGGCATCGGAAACTCCGGTAAAAGTTTGATCGCGATCCAACGGTTGGATCAAAAGTTATGGCCCTTTCGAACCGTCACTCAATCTTGGCGCGACCGAGACCTCATCATCGTCGAGTATCGATTCCTCATCCACTCCATGCAAAGGGGCATCAGGAAACTCCCGGTAAAAGTTTGATCGCGATCCAACGGTCGGATCAAAAGTTATGGCCCTTTCGAATCGTCACTCAATCTGGCGCGACCAGACCTCATCATCGCCGAGTATCGATTCCTCATCCACTCCATGCAAACGGGCATCAGGAAACTCCGGTAAAAGTTTGATCGCGATCCAACGGGTCGGATCAAAAGTTATGGCCCTTTCGAGCCGTCACTCAATCTGGCGCGACCAGACCTCATCATCGCCGAGTATCGATTCCTCATCCACTCCATGCAAAGGGCATCAGGAAACTCCTAGTAAAAGTTTGATCGCGATCCAACGGTCGGATCAAAAGTTATGGCCCTTTCGAGGCCGTCACTCAATCTTGGCGCGGCCGAGACCTCATCATCGTCGAGTATCGATTCCTCATCCACTCCATGCAAATGGGCATCGGAAACTCCAGTAAAAGTTTGATCGCGATCCAACGGTTGGATCAAAAGTTATGGCCCTTTCGAACCGTCACTCAATCTTGGCGCGACCAGACCTCATCATCGAGTATCGATTCCTCATCCACTCCATGCAAAGGGCATCCGGAAACTCCGGTAAAAGTTTGATCGCGATCCAACGGTCGGATCAAAAGTTATGGCCACTTTCGAACCGTCACTCAAGCCTGGCGCGACCGGACCTCATCATCATCGAGTATCGATTCCTCATCCACTCCATGCAAAAGGGCATCGGAAGCTCCGAGTAAAAGTTTGATCGCGATCCAACGGTCGGATCAAAAGTTATGGCCCTTTTCGAACCGTCACTCAAGCTTGGCGCGACCAGACCTCATCATCGCCGAGTATCGATTCCTCATCCACTCCATGCAAAGGGGCATCCGGAAACTCCGGTAAAAGTTTGATCGCGATCCAACGGTCGGATCAAAAGTTATGGCCCTTTCGAGCCGAACGTCACTCAATCTTGGCGCGACCGAGACCTCATCATCGTCGAGTATCGATTCCTCATCCACTCCATGCAAAGGGCATCCGGAAACTCCGAGTAAAAGTTTGATCGCGATCCAACGGTCGGATCAAAAGTTATGGCCCTTTCGATCCGTCACTCAATCTGGCGCGACCAGGCCTCATCATCGCCGAGTATCGATTCCTCATCCACTCCATGCAAAGGGGCATCCGGAAACTCCGGTAAAAGTTTGATCGCGATCCAATGGTCGGATCAAAAGTTATGGCCCTTTCGAACCGTCACTCAAGCACAGCGCGACGGGACCCTCATCATCGAGTATCGATTCCTCATCCACTCCATGCAAAGGGCATCAGGAAACTCCATTAAAAGTTTGATCGCGATCCAACGGTCGGATCAAAAGTTATGGCCCTTTCGAGCCGTCACTCAAGCTGGCGGCGACCGGACCTCATCATCACCGAGTATCGATTCCTCATCCACTCCATGCAAAGGGGCATCCGGAAACTCCGGTAAAAGTTTGATCGCGATCCAATGGTGGGATCAAAAGTTATGGCCCTTTCAGAATCGTCACTCAAGCTTGGCGCGACCGAGACCTCATCATCGCGAAGTATCGATTCCTCATCCACTCCATGCAAAGGGCATCCGGAAACTCCGAGTAAAAGTTTGATCGCGATCCAACGGTTGGATCAAAAGTTATGGCCCTTTCGAGCCGTCACTCAAGCTTGGTGCGACCGAGACCTCATCATCGCCGAGTATCGATTCCTCATCCACTCCGTGCAAAGGGGCATCGGAAACTCCGGTAAAAGTTTGATCGCGATCCAACGGTCGGATCAAAAGTTATGGCCCTTTCGAACCGTCACTCAAGCGTGGCGCGACGGGACCTCATCATCATCGAGTATCGATTCCTCATCCACTCCATGCAAAGGGGCATCCGGAAACTCCGGTAAAAGTTTGATCGCGATCCAACGGTTGGATCAAAAGTTATGGCCCTTTCGAGCCGTCACTCAAGCTCTTGGCGCGACCGAGACCTCATCATCGCCGAGTATCGATTCCTCATCCACTCCATGCAAAGGGCATCCGGAAACTCCGGTAAAAGTTTGATCGCGATCCAACGGTCGGATCAAAAGTTATGGCCCTTCGAACCGTCACTCAAGCTCGGCGCGACGAGACCTCATCATCGTCGAGTATCGATTCCTCATCCACTCCATGCAAAAGGGCATCGGAAACTCCAGTAAAAAGTTTGATCGCGATCCAACGGTCGGATCAAAAGTTATGGCCCTTTCGAACCGTCACTCAATCTTGGCGCGACCGAGACCTCATCATCGTCGAGTATCGATTCCTCATCCACTCCATGCAAAGGGGCATCGGAAACTCCGGTAAAAGTTTGATCGCGATCCAACGGTCGGATCAAAAGTTATGGCCCTTTCGAACCGTCACTCAAGCTTGGCGCGACCAGACCTCATCATCATCGAGTATCGATTCCTCATCCACTCCATGCAAAGGGGCATCCCGGAAACTCCAGTAAAAGTTTGATCGCGATCCAACGGTCGGATCAAAAGTTATGGCCCTTTCGAACCGTCACTCAATCTGGCGCGACCGAGACCTCATCATCGCCGAGTATCGATTCCTCATCCACTCCATGCAAAGGGGCATCGGAAACTCCGAGTAAAAGTTTGATCGCGATCCAACGGTTGGATCAAAAGTTATGGCCCTTTCGAACCGTCACTCAAGCTTGGCGCGACCGGACCTCATCATCGAGTATCGATTCCTCATCCACTCCATGCAAAGGGCATCCAGGAAACTCCGAGTAAAAGTTTGATCGCGATCCAACGGTGGGATCAAAAGTTATGGCCCTTTCGAATCGTCACTCAAGCTTGGCGCGACCGAGACCTCATCATCGTCGAGTATCGATTCCTCATCCACTCCATGCGAAGGGGCATAGGAAGCTCCGATTAAAAGTTTGATCGCGATCCAACGGTCGGATCAAAAGTTATGGCCACTTTCGAACGTCACTCAATCTTGGCGTGACCGAGACCTCATCATCGGCGAGTATCGATTCCTCGTCCACTCCATGCAAAGGGGCATCCGGAAACTCCGAGTAAAAGTTTGATCGCGATCCGGCGGTCGGATCAAAAGTTATGGCCCTTCGAGCCGTCACTCAAGCATGGCGCGACCGGACCTCATCATCGCCGAGTATCGATTCCTCATCCACTCCATGCAAAGGGGCATCAGGAAACTCCGGTAAAAGTTTGATCGCGATCAACGGTCGGATCAAAAGTTATGGCCCTTTCGAAGCGTCACTCAAGCTGGCGCGACCGGACCTCATCATCATCAGAGTGTCGATTCCTCATCCACTCCATGCAAACGGGCATCAGGAAACTCCGGTAAAAGTTTGATCGCGATCCAGCGGTCGGATCAAAAGTTATGGCCCTTTCGAATCGTCACTCAATCTGGCGCGACCGGACCTCATCATCATCGAGTATAGATTCCTCATCCACTCCATGCAAAGGGGCATCCAGGAAGCTCCGAGTAAAAGTTTGATCGCGATCCAACGGTGGGATCAAAAGTTATGGCCCATTCGAACCGTCACTCGAGCACGGCGCGACCGGGACCTCATCATCATCGAGTATCGATTCCTCGTCCACTCCATGCAAAGGGCATCAGGAAACTCCGAGTAAAAGTTTGATCGCGATCCAGCGGTCGGATCAAAAGTTATGGCCCTTTCGGGCCGTCACTCCAATCTTGGCGCGACGAGACCTCATCATCGCGGAGTATCGATTCCTCGTCCACTCCATGCAAAGGGCATCCGGAAACTCGAGTAAAAGTTTGATCGCGATCCAACGGTCGGATCAAAAGTTATGGCCCTTTCGAACCGTCACTCAATCTTGGCGCGACCGAGACCTCATCATCGCCGAGTATCGATTCCTCATCCACTCCATGCAAAGGGCATCCGAAACTCCGGTAAAAGTTTGATCGCGATCCAACGGTGGGATCAAAAGTTATGGCCCCTTCGAACCGTCACTCAAACTCAAGCTTGGCGCGACCGAGACCTCATCATCATCGAGTATCGATTCCTCATCCACTCCATGCAAAGGGGCATCAGGAAACTCCGAGTAAAAGTTTGATCGCGATCCAACGGTCGGATCAAAAGTTATGGCCACTTTCGAACCGTCACTCAATCACTGGCGCGACCCGGACCTCATCATCGCCGAGTATCGATTCCTCATCCACTCCATGCAAAAGGGCATCGGAAACTCCGGTAAAATTTTGATCGCGATCCAACGGTCGGATCAAAAGTTATGGCCCTTTCGAACCGTCACTCAATCTTGGCGCGACCGAGACCTCATCATCGTCGAGTATCGATTCCTCATCCACTCCATGCAAAGGGGCATCCGGAAACTCCGGTAAAAGTTTGATCGCGATCCAACGGTCGGATCAAAAGTTATGGCCCTTTCGAGCGCGTCACTCAAGCTTGGCGCGACCGAGACCTCATCATCGTCGAGTATCGATTCCTCATCCACTCCATGCGAAGGGGCATCCGGAAACTCCAGTAAAAGTTTGATCGCGATCCAACGGTCGGATCAAAAGTTATGGCCCTTTCGAACCGTCACTCAAGCTTGGCGCGACCAGACCTCATCATCGCAGTATCGATTCCTCATCCACTCCATGCAAAGGGCATCCCGGAAACTCCGGTAAAAGTTTGATCGCGATCCAACGGTCGGATCAAAAGTTATGGCCCTTTCGAGCCGTCACTCAAATCTTGGCGCGACCGAGACCTCATCATCGCCGAGTATCGATTCCTCATCCACTCCATGCAAAGGGCATCCGGAAACTCCGAGTAAAAGTTTGATCGCGATCCAACGGTCGGATCAAAAGTTATGGCCCTTCGAACCGTCACTCAAGCTGGCGCGACCAGACCTCATCATCATCGAGTATCGATTCCTCATCCACTCCATGCAAAGGGGCATCAGGAAACTCCCGAGTAAAAGTTTGATCGCGATCCAACGGTCGGATCAAAAGTTATGGCCCTTTCGAATCGTCACTCAATCTTGGCGCGACCGAGACCTCATCATCATCGAGTATCGATTCCTCATCCACTCCATGCAAACGGGCATCCGGAAACTCCAGTAAAAGTTTGATCGCGATCCAACGGTCGGATCAAAAGTTATGGCCCTTTCGAACCGTCACTCAATCTTGGCGCGACCGAGACCTCATCATCATCGAGTATCGATTCCTCATCCACTCCATGCAAAGGGCATCAGGAAACTCCGGTAAAAGTTTGATCGCGATCCAACGGTCGGATCAAAAGTTATGGCCCTTTCGAGCCGTCACTCAAGCTTGGCGCGACCGAGACCTCATCATCGTCGAGTATCGATTCCTCATCCACTCCATGCAAAGGGGCATCCGGAAACTCCGGTAAAAGTTTGATCGCGATCCAACGGTCGGATCAAAAGTTATGGCCCTTTCGAATCGTCACTCAAGCTGGCGCGACCGAGACCTCATCATCGTCGAGTATCGATTCCTCATCCACTCCATGCAAAGGGGCATCCAGGAAACTCCGGTAAAAGTTTGATCGCGATCCAACGGTTGGATCAAAAGTTATGGCCCTTTCGAAGCGTCACTCAAGCACAGCGCGACCAGACCTCATCATCATCGAGTATCGATTCCTCATCCACTCCATGCAAGGGGCATCAGGAAACTCCAGTAAAAGTTTGATCGCGATCCAACGGTCGGATCAAAAGTTATGGCCCTTTCGACCGGTCACTCAAGCTGCGCGCGACCGAGACCTCATCATCATCGAGTATCGATTCCTCATCCACTCCATGCAAACGGGCATCGGAAACTCCGGTAAAAGTTTGATCGCGATCCAGCGGTCGGATCAAAAGTTATGGCCCTTCGAAGGGTCACTCAATCTTGGCGCGACCGGGACCTCATCATCGTCAAGTATCGATTCCTCATCCACTCCATGCAAAGGGGCATCCGGAAACTCCGGTAAAAGTTTGATCGCGATCCAACGGTCGGATCAAAAGTTATGGCCCTTCCGAGCCGTCACTCAAGCTGGCGCGACCGAGACCTCATCATCGCAGTATCGATTCCTCATCCACTCCATGCAAAGGGGCATCGGAAACTCCGGTACAAGTTTGATCGCGATCCAACGGTGGGATCAAAAGTTATGGCCCTTTCGAATCGTCACTCAAGCATGGCGCGACCGAGACCTCATCATCGTCGAGTATCGATTCCTCATCCACTCCATGCAAAGGGCATCAGGAAACTCCAAGTAAAAGTTTGATCGCGATCCAACGGTTGGATCAAAAGTTATGGCCCTTTCGAACGTCACTCAATCCTGGCGCGACCGAGACCTCATCATCGCCGAGTATCGATTCCTCATCCACTCCATGCAAAGGGGCATCCGGAAACTCCGGTAAAAGTTTGATCGCGATCCAACGGTCGGATCAAAAGTTATGGCCCTTTCGAGCCGTCACTCCAATCTTGGCGCGACCGGACCTCATCATCGCGGGAGTATCGATTCCTCATCCACTCCATGCGAAGGGGCATCCGGAAACTCCGGTAAAAGTTTGATCGCGATCCAGCGGTCGGATCAAAAGTTATGGCCCTTTCGAAGCGTCACTCAAGCACGGCGCGACCCGGACCTCATCATCATCGAGTATCGATTCCTCATCCACTCCATGCGAAAGGGCATCAGGAAACTCCAGTAAAAGTTTGATCGCGATCCAACGGTTGGATCAAAAGTTATGGCCCTTCGAACCGTCACTCAATCTTGGCGCGACCAGACCTCATCATCATGGAGTATCGATTCCTCATCCACTCCATACAAAGGGCATCGGAAACTCCAGTAAAAGTTTGATCGCGATCCAACGGTCGGATCAAAAGTTATGGCCCTTTCGAACCGTCACTCAATCTGGCGCGACCAGACCTCATCATCGGCGAGTATCGATTCCTCGTCCACTCCATGCAAAGGGCATCGGAAACTCCGGTAAAAGTTTGATCGCGATCCAACGGTCGGATCAAAAGTTATGGCCCTTTCGAACCGTCACTCCAAACTTGGCGCGACCAGACCTCATCATCGCCGATTATCGATTCCTCATCCACTCCATGCAAAGGGCATCTAGGAAACTCCGGTAAAAAGTTTGATCGCGATCCAACGGTCGGATCAAAAGTTATGGCCCTTTCGAACCGTCACTCCAAGCTTGGCGCGACCGAGACCTCATCATCGTCGAGTATCGATTCCTCATCCACTCCATGCAAAAGGGCATCGGAAACTCCGAGTAAAAGTTTGATCGCGATCCAACGGTTGGATCAAAAGTTATGGCCCTTTCGACCGTCACTCAAGCTGGTGCGACCGAGACCTCATCATCATCGAGTATCGGTTCCTCATCCACTCCATGCAAAGGGCATCGGAAACTCGAGTACAAGTTTGATCGCGATCCAACGGTCGGATCAAAAGTTATGGCCCTTTCGAAGCCGTCACTCAAGCTTGGCGCGACCGAGACCTCATCATCGTCGAGTATCGATTCCTCATCCACTCCATGCGAAGGGCATCAGGAAACTCCGAGTAAAAGTTTGATCGCGATCCAACGGTCGGATCAAAAGTTATGGCCCTTTCGAGCCGTCACTCAAGCTGGCGCGACCGAGACCTCATCATCGTCGAGTATCGATTCCTCATCCACTCCATGCAAAGGGCATCCGGAAACTCCGGTAAAAGTTTGATCGCGATCCAACGGTCGGATCAAAAGTTATGGCCCTTTCGAACCGTCACTCAAGCTTGGCGCGACAGACCTCATCATCGAGTATCGATTCCTCATCCACTCCATGCAAAGGGCATCGGAAACTCTAGTAAAAGTTTGATCGCGATCCAACGGTCGGATCAAAAGTTATGGCCCTTTCGGAAGCGTCACTCAAGCTGGCGCGACCGAGACCTCATCATCATCACGAGTATCGATTCCTCATCCACTCCATGCAAACGGGCATCAGGAAACTCCGAGTAAAAGTTTGATCGCGATCCAACGGTCGGATCAAAAGTTATGGCCCTTTCGAACCGTCACTCAAGCTGGCGCGACCAGACCTCATCATCGCCGAGTATCGATTCCTCATCCACTCCATGCAAAGGGCATCCGGAAACTCCAGTAAAAGTTTGATCGCGATCAGCGGTCGGATCAAAAGTTATGGCCCTTTCGACCGTCACTCAAGCTTGGCGCGACCGGGACCTCATCATCGAGTATCGATTCCTCATCCACTCCATGCAAAGGGCATCGGAAACTCCGAGTAAAAGTTTGATCGCGATCCAACGGTCGGATCAAAAGTTATGGCCCTTTCGAGACCGTCACTCAAAGCATGGCGCGACCGAGACCTCATCATCGCCGAGTATCGATTCCTCATCCACTCCATGCAAAGGGGCATCCGGAAACTCCGAGTAAAAGTTTGATCGCGATCCAACGGTCGGATCAAAAGTTATGGCCCTTTCGAACCGTCACTCAAGCTGGCGCGACCGGACCTCATCATCGCCGAGTATCGATTCCTCATCCACTCCATGCAAAGGGGCATCGGAAACTCCGGTAAAAGTTTGATCGCGATCCAACGGTCGGATCAAAAGTTATGGCCCTTGCGAACCGTCACTCAATCTTGGCGCGACCGAGACCTCATCATCGCCGAGTATCGATTCCTCATCCACTCCATGCAAAGGGGCATCCCGGAAACTCCGATTAAAAGTTTGATCGCGATCCAACGGTCGGATCAAAAGTTATGGCCCTTCGAACCGTCACTCAAGCTTGGCGCGACCGGACCTCATCATCATCGAGTATCGATTCCTCATCCACTCCATGCAAAGGGCATCAGGAAACTCCGGTAAAAGTTTGATCGCGATCCAGCGGTCGGATCAAAAGTTATGGCCCTTTCGAACCGTCACTCAAGCTTGGCGCGACCCGAGACCTCATCATCATCGAGTATCGATTCCTCATCCACTCCATGCAAAGGGCATCGGAAACTCCGGTAAAAGTTTGATCGCGATCCAACGGTCGGATCAAAAGTTATGGCCCTTTCGAACCGTCACTCAAGCTTGGCGCGACCGAGACCTCATCATCGCCGAGTATCGATTCCTCGTCCACTCCATGCAAAGGGGCATCCGGAAACTCCGGTAAAAGTTTGATCGCGATCCAACGGTCGGATCAAAAGTTATGGCCCTTTCGAGCCGTCACTCAATCTTGGCGCGACCGAGACCTCATCATCATCGAGTATCGATTCCTCATCCACTCCATGCAAAGGGGCATCGGAAACTCGAGTAAAAGTTTGATCGCGATCCAACGGTCGGATCAAAAGTTATGGCCCTTTCGAGGCGTCACTCAAAGCGCGAGCCGACGAGACCTCATCATCGTCGAGTATCGATTCCTCGTCCACTCCATGCAAAGGGGCATCAGGAAACTCCGAGTAAAAGTTTGATCGCGATCCAGCGGTCGGATCAAAAGTTATGGCCCTTTCGAACCGTCACTCAAGCTTGGCGCGACCGAGACCTCATCATCATCGAGTATCGATTCCTCATCCACTCCATGCAAAAGGGCATCCGGAAACTCCGGTAAAAGTTTGATCGCGATCCAACGGTCGGATCAAAAGTTATGGCCCTTTCGAACCGTCACTCCAAGCGTGGCGCGACCGGGACCTCATCATCATCGAGTATCGATTCCTCATCCACTCCATGCAAAGGGCATCGGAAACTCCGGTAAAAGTTTGATCGCGATCCAACGGTCGGATCAAAAGTTATGGCCCTTTCGGACCGTCACTCAAGCACTGGCGCGACCGAGACCTCATCATCGCCGAGTATCGATTCCTCATCCACTCCATGCAAAGGGCATCAGGAAACTCCGAGTAAAAGTTTGATCGCGATCCAACGGTCGGATCAAAAGTTATGGCCCTTTCGAACCGTCACTCAAGCTTGGCGCGACCAGACCTCATCATCGTCGAGTATCGATTCCTCATCCACTCCATGCAAAGGGGCATCAGGAAACTCCGGTAAAAGTTTGATCGCGATCCAACGGTCGGATCAAAAGTTATGGCCCTTTCGAACCGTCACTCAAGCTTGGCGCGACCGAGACCTCATCATCGTCGAGTATCGATTCCTCATCCACTCCATGCAAAGGGGCATCGGAAACTCCGAGTAAAAGTTTGATCGCGATCCAACGGTCGGATCAAAAGTTATGGCCCTTTCGAACCGTCACTCAAGCTTGGCGCGACCGGACCTCATCATCATCGAGTATCGATTCCTCATCCACTCCATGCAAAGGGCATCAGGAAACTCCGGTAAAAGTTTGATCGCGATCCAACGGTCGGATCAAAAGTTATGGCCCTTTCGAACCGTCACTCAAGCTTGGCGCGACCGAGACCTCATCATCGTCGAGTATCGATTCCTCATCCACTCCATGCAAAGGGGCATCAGGAAACTCCGGTAAAAGTTTGATCGCGATCCAACGGTCGGATCAAAAGTTATGGCCCTTTCGAACCGTCACTCAATCTTGGCGCGACCGAGACCTCATCATCGCCGAGTATCGATTCCTCATCCACTCCATGCAAAGGGGCATCCGGAAACTCCGGTAAAAGTTTGATCGCGATCCAACGGTCGGATCAAAAGTTATGGCCCTTTCGAACCGTCACTCAAGCTGGCGCGACCGGACCTCATCATCGCCGAGTATCGATTCCTCATCCACTCCATGCGAAGGGGCATCCGGAAACTCGAGTAAAAGTTTGATCGCGATCCAACGGTCGGATCAAAAGTTATGGCCCTTTCGAACCGTCACTCAAGCCTGGCGCGACCCGGACCTCATCATCATCGAGTATCGATTCCTCATCCACTCCATGCAAAGGGGCATCCGGAAACTCCGGTAAAAGTTTGATCGCGATCCAACGGTCGGATCAAAAGTTATGGCCCTTTCGAGCCGTCACTCAAAAGCTGGCGCGACCAGACCTCATCATCATCGAGTATCGATTCCTCATCCACTCCATGCAAAGGGGCATCCGGAAACTCCGGTAAAAGTTTGATCGCGATCCAACGGTCGGATCAAAAGTTATGGCCCTTTCGAACCGTCACTCAAGCTTGGCGCGACCGAGACCTCATCATCGAGTATCGATTCCTCATCCACTCCATGCAAAGGGGCATCGGAAACTCCGGTAAAAGTTTGATCGCGATCCAACGGTCGGATCAAAAGTTATGGCCCTTTCGAAGCCGTCACTCAATCTTGGCGCGACCGAGACCTCATCATCGAGTGTCGATTCCTCATCCACTCCATGCAAAGGGCATCAGGAAACTCCGAGTAAAAGTTTGATCGCGATCCAACGGTCGGATCAAAAGTTATGGCCCTTTCGAACCGTCACTCAAGCTTGGCGCGACCAGACCTCATCATCGCCGAGTATCGATTCCTCATCCACTCCATGCAAAGGGGCATCGGAAACTCCGGTAAAAGTTTGATCGCGATCCAACGGTCGGATCAAAAGTTATGGCCCTTTCGAACCGTCACTCAAGCACTGGCGCGACCAGACCTCATCATCATCGGTATCGATTCCTCATCCACTCCATGCAAAGGGCATCAGGAAACTCCGAGTAAAAGTTTGATCGCGATCCAACGGTCGGATCAAAAGTTATGGCCCTTTCGAGCCGTCACTCAAAGCTTGGCGCGACCGGACCTCATCATCGAGTATCGATTCCTCATCCACTCCATGCAAACGGGCATCCAGGAAACTCCGGTAAAAGTTTGATCGCGATCCAACGGTCGGATCAAAAGTTATGGCCCTTTCGAACCGTCACTCAAGCATGGCGCGACCGGACCTCATCATCATCGAGTATCGATTCCTCATCCACTCCATGCAAAGGGGCATCAGGAAACTCCGGTAAAAGTTTGATCGCGATCCAACGGTCGGATCAAAAGTTATGGCCCTTTCGAACCGTCACTCAATCTTGGCGCGACCGGACCTCATCATCGCCGAGTATCGATTCCTCATCCACTCCATGCAAAGGGGCATTCGGAAACTCCGGTAAAAGTTTGATCGCGATCCAACGGTCGGATCAAAAGTTATGGCCCTTTCGAGCCGTCACTCAAGCTTGGCGCGACCGAGACCTCATCATCGTCGAGTATCGATTCCTCATCCACTCCATGCAAAGGGGCATCCAGGAAACTCCGGTAAAAGTTTGATCGCGATCCAACGGTCGGATCAAAAGTTATGGCCCTTTCGAGCGTCACTCAAGCTTGGCGCGACCGAGACCTCATCATCACCGAGTATCGATTCCTCATCCACTCCATGCAAAGGGGCATCCAGGAAACTCCGGGTAAAAGTTTGATCGCGATCCAACGGTCGGATCAAAAGTTATGGCCCTTTCGAACCGTCACTCAAGCTTGGCGCGACCAGACCTCATCATCATCGAGTATCGATTCCTCATCCACTCCATGCAAACGGGCATCAGGAAACTCCGATAAAAGTTTGATCGCGATCCAACGGTCGGATCAAAAGTTATGGCCCTTTCGAACCGTCACTCAAGCTTGGCGCGACCGAGACCTCATCATCATCGAGTATCGATTCCTCATCCACTCCATGCAAAGGGGCATCCGGAAACTCCGGTAAAAGTTTGATCGCGATCCAACGGTCGGATCAAAAGTTATGGCCCTTTCGAACCGTCACTCAAGCTTGGCGCGACCGAGACCTCATCATCGAGTATCGATTCCTCATCCACTCCATGCAAAGGGCATCCGGAAACTCCGGTAAAAGTTTGATCGCGATCCAACGGTCGGATCAAAAGTTATGGCCCTTTCGAAGCCGTCACTCAAACCTTGGCGCGACCGGACCTCATCATCATCGAGTATCGATTCCTCATCCACTCCATGCAAAAGGGCATCGGAAACTCCGGTAAAAGTTTGATCGCGATCCAACGGTCGGATCAAAAGTTATGGCCCTTTCGAAGCCGTCACTCAAGCTTGGCGCGACCGAGACCTCATCATCATCGAGTATCGATTCCTCATCCACTCCATGCAAAGGGCATCCGGAAACTCCGGTAAAAGTTTGATCGCGATCCAACGGTCGGATCAAAAGTTATGGCCCTTTCGAGCCGTCACTCAATCTTAGCGCGACCAGACCTCATCATCGCCGAGTATCGATTCCTCATCCACTCCATGCAAAGGGCATCCGGAAACTCCGAGTAAAAGTTTGATCGCGATCCAACGGTCGGATCAAAAGTTATGGCCCTTTCGAACCGTCACTCAATCTTGGCGCGACCGGACCTCATCATCGCCGAGTATCGATTCCTCATCCACTCCATGCAAAGGGGCATCAGGAAACTCCGAGTAAAAGTTTGATCGCGATCCAACGGTCGGATCAAAAGTTATGGCCCTTTCGAACCGTCACTCAAGCCTGGCGCGACCAGACCTCATCATCACCGAGTATCGATTCCTCATCCACTCCATGCAAAGGGGCATCCGGAAACTCCGGTAAAAGTTTGATCGCGATCCAACGGTCGGATCAAAAGTTATGGCCCTTTCGAACCGTCACTCAATCTTGGCGCGACCAGACCTCATCATCACCGAGTATCGATTCCTCATCCACTCCATGCAATGGGGCATCCAGGAAACTCCGAGTAAAAGTTTGATCGCGATCCAACGGTCGGATCAAAAGTTATGGCCCTTTCGAACCGTCACTCAAGCACAGCGCGACCAGACCTCATCATCGCCGAGTATCGATTCCTCATCCACTCCATGCAAAGGGGCATCCGGAAACTCCGGTAAAAGTTTGATCGCGATCCAACGGTCGGATCAAAAGTTATGGCCCTTTCGAACCGTCACTCAATCTTGGCGCGACCGGACCTCATCATCATCGAGTATCGATTCCTCATCCACTCCATGCAAAGGGCATCCGGAAACTCCGAGTAAAAGTTTGATCGCGATCCAACGGTCGGATCAAAAGTTATGGCCCTTTCGACCGTCACTCAATCTTGGCGCGACCGGACCTCATCATCGCCGAGTATCGATTCCTCATCCACTCCATGCAAAGGGGCATCCGGAAACTCCGAGTAAAAGTTTGATCGCGATCCAACGGTCGGATCAAAAGTTATGGCCCTTTCGAACCGTCACTCAATCTTGGCGCGACCGAGACCTCATCATCATCGAGTATCGATTCCTCATCCACTCCATGCAAAGGGCATCAGGAAACTCCAGTAAAAGTTTGATCGCGATCCAACGGTCGGATCAAAAGTTATGGCCCTTTCGAACCGTCACTCCAATCTTGGCGCGACCGAGACCTCATCATCGTCGAGTATCGATTCCTCATCCACTCCATGCAAAGGGGCATCCGGAAACTCGAGTAAAAGTTTGATCGCGATCCAACGGTCGGATCCAAAGTTATGGCCCCTTCGACCGTCACTCAAGCATTGCGCGACCGAGACCTCATCATCGTCGAGTATCGATTCCTCATCCACTCCATGCAAAGGGCATCAGGAAACTCCGAGTAAAAGTTTGATCGCGATCCAACGGTCGGATCAAAAGTTATGGCCCTTTCGAACCGTCACTCAATCTGGCGCGACCGGACCTCATCATCGCCGAGTATCGATTCCTCATCCACTCCATGCAAACGGGCATCCGGAAACTCCGGTAAAAGTTTGATCGCGATCCAACGGTCGGATCAAAAGTTATGGCCCCTTTCGAACCGTCACTCAAGCACTGGCGCGACCGAGACCTCATCATCGCCGAGTATCGATTCCTCATCCACTCCATGCAAAGGGCATCAGGAAACTCCGGTAAAAGTTTGATCGCGATCCAACGGTCGGATCAAAAGTTATGGCCCTTTCGAACCGTCACTCAATCTTGGCGCGACCGGACCTCATCATCGCCGAGTATCGATTCCTCATCCACTCCATGCAAAGGGGCATCAGGAAACTCCGGTAAAAGTTTGATCGCGATCCAACGGTCGGATCAAAAGTTATGGCCCTTTCGAACCGTCACTCAAGCATGGCGCGACCAGACCTCATCATCATCGAGTATCGATTCCTCATCCACTCCATGCAAAGGGGCATCAGGAAACTCCGAGTAAAAGTTTGATCGCGATCCAACGGTCGGATCAAAAGTTATGGCCCTTTCGAACCGTCACTCAAGCTTGGCGCGACCGGACCTCATCATCGTCGAGTATCGATTCCTCATCCACTCCATGCAAAGGGGCATCCAGGAAACTCCGAGTAAAAGTTTGATCGCGATCCAACGGTCGGATCAAAAGTTATGGCCCTTTCGAGCCGTCACTCAAGCTTGGCGCGACCGGACCTCATCATCACGAGTATCGATTCCTCATCCACTCCATGCAAAGGGGCATCAGGAAACTCCGGTAAAAGTTTGATCGCGATCCAGCGGTCGGATCAAAAGTTATGGCCCTTTCGAACCGTCACTCAAGCTTGGCGCGACCGAGACCTCATCATCGCCGAGTATCGATTCCTCATCCACTCCATGCAAAGGGGCATCAGGAAACTCCAGTAAAAGTTTGATCGCGATCCAACGGTCGGATCAAAAGTTATGGCCCTTTCGAGCCGTCACTCAAGCTTGGCGCGACCAGACCTCATCATCATCGAGTATCGATTCCTCATCCACTCCATGCAAAGGGCATCAGGAAACTCCGTAAAAGTTTGATCGCGATCCAACGGTCGGATCAAAAGTTATGGCCCTTTCGAGCCGTCACTCAAGCTTGGCGCGACCGAGACCTCATCATGCCGAGTATCGATTCCTCATCCACTCCATGCAAAGGGGCATCCGGAAACTCCGAGTAAAAGTTTGATCGCGATCCAACGGTTGGATCAAAAGTTATGGCCCTTTCGAACCGTCACTCAATCTTGGCGCGACCAGACCTCATCATCGTCGAGTATCGATTCCTCATCCACTCCATGCAAAGGGCATCGGAAACTCCGAGTAAAAGTTTGATCGCGATCCAACGGTCGGATCAAAAGTTATGGCCCTTTCGAACCGTCACTCAAGCTTGGCGCGACCAGACCTCATCATCGCCGAGTATCGATTCCTCATCCACTCCATGCAAAGGGGCATCCAGGAAACTCCGGTAAAAGTTTGATCGCGATCCAACGGTCGGATCAAAAGTTATGGCCCTTCGAACCGTCACTCAATCTTGGCGCGACCGGACCTCATCATCACGAGTATCGATTCCTCATCCACTCCATGCAAAGGGGCATCCGGAAACTCCGGTAAAAGTTTGATCGCGATCCAACGGTCGGATCAAAAGTTATGGCCCTTTCGAACCGTCACTCAAGCTTGGCGCGACCAGACCTCATCATCATCGAGTATCGATTCCTCATCCACTCCATGCAAAGGGGCATCGGAAACTCCGGTAAAAGTTTGATCGCGATCCAACGGTCGGATCAAAAGTTATGGCCCTTTCCAACCGTCACTCAAGCTTGGCGCGACCAGACCTCATCATCGCCGAGTATCGATTCCTCATCCACTCCATGCAAAGGGGCATCCGGAAACTCCGGTAAAAGTTTGATCGCGATCCAACGGTCGGATCAAAAGTTATGGCCCTTTCGAGCCGTCACTCAAGCTTGGCGCGACCAGACCTCATCATCGCCGAGTATCGATTCCTCATCCACTCCATGCAAAGGGGCATCCGGAAACTCCGGTAAAAGTTTGATCGCGATCCAACGGTCGGATCAAAAGTTATGGCCCTTTCGAGCCGTCACTCAAGTCATGGCGCGACCCAGACCTCATCATCGCCGAGTATCGATTCCTCATCCACTCCATGCAAAGGGGCATCCAGGAAACTCCAGTAAAAGTTTGATCGCGATCCAACGGTCGGATCAAAAGTTATGGCCCTTTCGAACCGTCACTCAAGCTTGGCGCGACCAGACCTCATCATCATCGAGTATCGATTCCTCATCCACTCCATGCAAAGGGCATCGGAAACTCCGGTAAAAGTTTGATCGCGATCCAACGGTCGGATCAAAAGTTATGGCCCTTTCGAACCGTCACTCAAGCTTGGCGCGACCAGGACCTCATCATCAGAGTATCGATTCCTCATCCACTCCATGCAAAGGGGCATCCGGAAACTCCGGTAAAAGTTTGATCGCGATCCAACGGTCGGATCAAAAGTTATGGCCCTTTCGAACCGTCACTCAAGCTTGGCGCGACCGAGACCTCATCATCATCGAGTATCGATTCCTCATCCACTCCATGCAAAGGGGCATCGGAAACTCCGAGTAAAAGTTTGATCGCGATCCAACGGTCGGATCAAAAGTTATGGCCCTTTCGACCGTCACTCAAGCTTGGCGCGACCAGACCTCATCATCATCGAGTATCGATTCCTCATCCACTCCATGCAAAGGGCATCCGGAAACTCCGGTAAAAGTTTGATCGCGATCCAACGGTCGGATCAAAAGTTATGGCCCTTTCGAACCGTCACTCAAGCATGGCGCGACCGAGACCTCATCATCGTCGAGTATCGATTCCTCATCCACTCCATGCAAAGGGCATCAGGAAACTCCGGTAAAAGTTTGATCGCGATCCAACGGTCGGATCAAAAGTTATGGCCCTTTCGAACCGTCACTCAAGCTTGGCGCGACCGGACCTCATCATCATCGAGTATCGATTCCTCATCCACTCCATGCAAAGGGGCATCCGGAAACTCCGAGTAAAAGTTTGATCGCGATCCAACGGTCGGATCAAAAGTTATGGCCCTTTCGAACCGTCACTCAAGCATGGCGCGACCGGACCTCATCATCATCGAGTATCGATTCCTCATCCACTCCATGCAAACGGGCATCCGGAAACTCCGGTAAAAGTTTGATCGCGATCCAACGGTCGGATCAAAAGTTATGGCCCTTTCGAACCGTCACTCAATCGTGGCGCGACCAGACCTCATCATCATCGAGTATCGATACCTCATCCACTCCATGCAAAGGGGCATCGGAAACTCCAGTAAAAGTTTGATCGCGATCCAACGGTCGGATCAAAAGTTATGGCCCTTTCGAACCGTCACTCAAGCTTGGCGCGACCGAGACCTCATCATCATCGAGTATCGATTCCTCATCCACTCCATGCAAAGGGCATCGGAAACTCCGGTAAAAGTTTGATCGCGATCCAACGGTCGGATCAAAAGTTATGGCCCTTTCGAACCGTCACTCAATCTTGGCGCGACCGAGACCTCATCATCAGCCGAGTATCGATTCCTCATCCACTCCATGCAAAGGGGCATCCAGGAAACTCCGAGTAAAAGTTTGATCGCGATCCAACGGTCGGATCAAAAGTTATGGCCCTTTCGAACCGTCACTCAATCTTGGCGCGACCGAGACCTCATCATCATCGAGTATCGATTCCTCATCCACTCCATGCAAAGGGGCATCCGGAAACTCCGAGTAAAAGTTTGATCGCGATCCAACGGTCGGATCAAAAGTTATGGCCCTTTCGAACCGTCACTCAAGCTTGCGCGACCGAGACCTCATCATCATCGAGTATCGATTCCTCATCCACTCCATGCAAAGGGCATCCAGGAAACTCCAGTAAAAGTTTGATCGCGATCCAACGGTCGGATCAAAAGTTATGGCCCTTTCGAAGCCGTCACTCAATCTGGCGCGACCAGACCTCATCATCATCGAGTATCGATTCCTCATCCACTCCATGCAAAGGGGCATCGGAAACTCCAGTAAAAGTTTGATCGCGATCCAACGGTCGGATCAAAAGTTATGGCCCTTTCGAACCGTCACTCAAGCCTGGCGCGACCAGACCTCATCATCGTCGAGTATCGATTCCTCATCCACTCCATGCAAAGGGGCATCCAGAAAACTCCGGTAAAAGTTTGATCGCGATCCAACGGTCGGATCAAAAGTTATGGCCCTTTCGAACCGTCACTCAATCTGGCGCGACCGAGACCTCATCATCACCGAGTATCGATTCCTCATCCACTCCATGCAAAGGGCATCCGGAAACTCCCAGTAAAAGTTTGATCGCGATCCAACGGTCGGATCAAAAGTTATGGCCCTTTCGAACCGTCACTCAAGCTTGGCGCGACCGAGACCTCATCATCGCCAGTATCGATTCCTCATCCACTCCATGCAAAGGGCATCGGAAACTCCGGTAAAAGTTTGATCGCGATCCAACGGTCGGATCAAAAGTTATGGCCCTTTCGAGCCGTCACTCAATCTTGGCGCGACCAGACCTCATCATCGCCGAGTATCGATTCCTCATCCACTCCATGCAAAGGGGCATCCAGGAAACTCCGGTAAAAGTTTGATCGCGATCCAACGGTCGGATCAAAAGTTATGGCCCTTTCGAACCGTCACTCAAGCTTGGCGCGACCAGACCTCATCATCGCCGAGTATCGATTCCTCATCCACTCCATGCAAAGGGGCATCAGGAAACTCCGGTAAAAGTTTGATCGCGATCCAACGGTCGGATCAAAAGTTATGGCCCTTTCGAACCGTCACTCAATCGCTGGCGCGACCGGACCTCATCATCATCGAGTATCGATTCCTCATCCACTCCATGCAAAGGGCATCAGGAAACTCCAGTAAAAGTTTGATCGCGATCCAACGGTCGGATCAAAAGTTATGGCCCTTTCGAACCGTCACTCAAGCTTGGCGCGACCGAGACCTCATCATCGTCGAGTATCGATTCCTCATCCACTCCATGCAAAGGGGCATCCGGAAACTCCGAGTAAAAGTTTGATCGCGATCCAACGGTCGGATCAAAAGTTATGGCCCTTTCGAACCGTCACTCAATCTTGGCGCGACCCGAGACCTCATCATCATCGAGTATCGATTCCTCATCCACTCCATGCAAAAGGGCATCCGGAAACTCCGGTAAAAGTTTGATCGCGATCCAACGGTCGGATCAAAAGTTATGGCCCTTTCGAACCGTCACTCAAATCTGGCGCGACCGGACCTCATCATCATCGAGTATCGATTCCTCATCCACTCCATGCAAAGGGGCATCAGGAAACTCCGGTAAAAGTTTGATCGCGATCCAACGGTCGGATCAAAAGTTATGGCCCTTTCGAACCGTCACTCAAGCTTGGCGCGACCAGACCTCATCATCGGCGAGTATCGATTCCTCATCCACTCCATGCAAAGGGGCATCGGAAACTCCGGTAAAAGTTTGATCGCGATCCAACGGTCGGATCAAAAGTTATGGCCCTTTCGACCGTCACTCAAGCTTGGCGCGACCAGACCTCATCATCGTCGAGTATCGATTCCTCATCCACTCCATGCAAAGGGCATCCGGAAACTCCGGTAAAAGTTTGATCGCGATCCAACGGTCGGATCAAAAGTTATGGCCCTTTCGAACCGTCACTCAAGCTTGGCGCGACCGGACCTCATCATCCGAGTATCGATTCCTCATCCACTCCATGCAAAGGGGCATCAGGAAACTCCGGTAAAAGTTTGATTGCGATCCAACGGTCGGATCAAAAGTTATGGCCCTTTCGAATCGTCACTCAATCTTGGCGCGACCAGACCTCATCATCATCGAGTATCGATTCCTCATCCACTCCATGCAAAGGGGCATCGGAAACTCGAGTAAAAGTTTGATCGCGATCCAACGGTCGGATCAAAAGTTATGGCCCTTTCGAACCGTCACTCAATCTTGGCGCGACCGAGACCTCATCATCGAGTATCGATTCCTCATCCACTCCATGCAAAGGGCATCAGGAAACTCCGAGTAAAAGTTTGATCGCGATCCAACGGTCGGATCAAAAGTTATGGCCCTTTCGAACCGTCACTCAATCTTGGCGCGACCGAGACCTCATCATCATCGAGTATCGATTCCTCATCCACTCCATGCAAAGGGGCATCGGAAACTCCGGTAAAAGTTTGATCGCGATCCAACGGTCGGATCAAAAGTTATGGCCCTTTCGAACCGTCACTCAAGCTTGGCGCGACCGGACCTCATCATCATCGAGTATCGATTCCTCATCCACTCCATGCAAAGGGGCATCAGGAAACTCCGGTAAAAGTTTGATCGCGATCCAACGGTCGGATCAAAAGTTATGGCCCTTTCAAACCGTCACTCAAGCTTGGCGCGACCGAGACCTCATCATCGCCGAGTATCGATTCCTCATCCACTCCATGCAAAGGGCATCAGGAAACTCGAGTAAAAGTTTGATCGCGATCCAACGGTCGGATCAAAAGTTATGGCCCTTTCGAATCGTCACTCAAGCACTGGCGCGACCGGACCTCATCATCATCGAGTATCGATTCCTCATCCACTCCATGCAAAGGGGCATCCGGAAACTCCGGTAAAAGTTTGATCGCGATCCAACGGTCGGATCAAAAGTTATGGCCCTTTCGAACCGTCACTCAAGCTTGGCGCGACCGAGACCTCATCATCATCGAGTATCGATTCCTCATCCACTCCATGCAAAGGGCATCGGAAACTCGAGTAAAAGTTTGATCGCGATCCAACGGTCGGATCAAAAGTTATGGCCCTTTCGAACCGTCACTCAATCTTGGCGCGACCGAGACCTCATCATCGTCGAGTATCGATTCCTCATCCACTCCATGCAAAGGGCATCCGGAAACTCCGAGTAAAAGTTTGATCGCGATCCAACGGTCGGATCAAAAGTTATGGCCCTTTCGAACCGTCACTCAATCTTGGCGCGACCGAGACCTCATCATCGCCGAGTATCGATTCCTCATCCACTCCATGCAAAGGGCATCCAGGAAACTCCGAGTAAAAGTTTGATCGCGATCCAACGGTCGGATCAAAAGTTATGGCCCTTTCGATCCGTCACTCAAGCTTGGCGCGACCAGACCTCATCATCGCCGAGTATCGATTCCTCATCCACTCCATGCAAAAGGGCATCCGGAAACTCCGAGTAAAAGTTTGATCGCGATCCAACGGTCGGATCAAAAGTTATGGCCCTTTCGAACCGTCACTCAAGCTTGGCGCGACCGAGACCTCATCATCGTCGAGTATCGATTCCTCATCCACTCCATGCAAAGGGGCATCCAGGAAACTCCGAGTAAAAGTTTGATCGCGATCCAACGGTCGGATCAAAAGTTATGGCCCTTTCGAACCGTCACTCAAGCTTGGCGCGACCAGACCTCATCATCGCCAGAGTATCGATTCCTCATCCACTCCATGCAAAGGGCATCGGAAACTCCGGTAAAAGTTTGATCGCGATCCAACGGTCGGATCAAAAGTTATGGCCCTTTCAAGCCGTCACTCAAGCTTGGCGCGACCCAGACCTCATCATCGTCGAGTATCGATTCCTCATCCACTCCATGCAAAGGGGCATCAGGAAACTCCGAGTAAAAGTTTGATCGCGATCCAACGGTCGGATCAAAAGTTATGGCCCTTTCGACCGTCACTCAAGCTTGGCGCGACCGAGACCTCATCATCATCGAGTATCGATTCCTCATCCACTCCATGCAAAGGGGCATCCGGAAACTCCGGTAAAAGTTTGATCGCGATCCAACGGTCGGATCAAAAGTTATGGCCCTTCGAACCGTCACTCAAGCCTGGCGCGTCCAGACCTCATCATCATCGAGTATCGATTCCTCATCCACTCCATGCAAACGGGATCCGGAAACTCCGGTAAAAGTGTGATCGCGATCCAACGATCAGATCAAAAGTTATGGCCCTTTCGAACCGTCACTCAATCTGGCGCGACCGGACCTCATCATCCGAGTATCGATTCCTCATCCACTCCATGCAAAGGGGCATCAGGAAACTCCGGTAAAAGTTTGATCGCGATCCAACGGTCGGATCAAAAGTTATGGCCCTTTCGAAACCGTCACTCAAGCTTGGCGCGACCGAGACCTCATCATCATCGAGTATCGATTCCTCATCCACTCCATGCAAAGGGCATCCGGAAACTCGAGTAAAAGTTTGATCGCGATCCAACGGTCGGATCAAAAGTTATGGCCCTTTCAAATCGTCACTCAAGCCTGGCGCGACCAGACCTCATCATCGCCGAGTATCGATTCCTCATCCACTCCATGCAAAGGGGCATCAGGAAACTCCGGTAAAAGTTTGATCGCGATCCAACGGTCGGATCAAAAGTTATGGCCCTTTCAACCGTCACTCAAGCTTGGCGCGACCGAGACCTCATCATCACCGAGTATCGATTCCTCATCCACTCCATGCAAAGGGCATCCGGAAACTCCGAGTAAAAGTTTGATCGCGATCCAACGGTCGGATCAAAAGTTATGGCCCTTTCGAACCGTCACTCAAGCTGGCGCGACCGGGACCTCATCATCGTCGAGTATCGATTCCTCATCCACTCCATGCAAAGGGCATCCGGAAACTCCGGTAAAAGTTTGATCGCGATCCAACGGTCGGATCAAAAGTTATGGCCCTTTCGAACCGTCACTCAATCTTGGCGCGACCGAGACCTCATCATCATCGAGTATCGATTCCTCATCCACTCCATGCAAACGGGCATCAGGAAACTCCAGTAAAAGTTTGATCGCGATCCAACGGTCGGATCAAAAGTTATGGCCCTTTCGAACCGTCACTCAAGCTTGGCGCGACCGAGACCTCATCATCGTCGAGTATCGATTCCTCATCCACTCCATGCAAAGGGCATCAGGAAACTCCGAGTAAAAGTTTGATCGCGATCCAACGGTCGGATCAAAAGTTATGGCCCTTTCGAACCGTCACTCAAGCACAGCGCGACCGAGACCTCATCATCATCGAGTATCGATTCCTCATCCACTCCATGCAAAAGGGCATCGGAAACTCCAAGTAAAAGTTTGATCGCGATCCAACGGTCGGATCAAAAGTTATGGCCCTTTCGAGCCGTCACTCAATCTTGGCGCGACCAGACCTCATCATCATCGAGTATCGATTCCTCATCCACTCCATGCAAAAGGGCATCAGGAAACTCCGAGTAAAAGTTTGATCGCGATCCAACGGTCGGATCAAAAGTTATGGCCCTTTCGAACCGTCACTCAAGCTTGGCGCGACCGGACCTCATCATCATCGAGTATCGATTCCTCATCCACTCCATGCAAAGGGGCATCAGGAAACTCCGGTAAAAGTTTGATCGCGATCCAACGGTCGGATCAAAAGTTATGGCCCTTTCGAACCGTCACTCAAGCTTGGCGCGACCGAGACCTCATCATCGTCGAGTATCGATTCCTCATCCACTCCATGCAAAGGGGCATCCAGGAAACTCCGAGTAAAAGTTTGATCGCGATCCAACGGTCGGATCAAAAGTTATGGCCCTTTCGAACCGTCACTCAAGCTTGGCGCGACCAGGACCTCATCATCGCGAGTATCGATTCCTCATCCACTCCATGCAAAGGGCATCGGAAACTCCGAGTAAAAGTTTGATCGCGATCCAACGGTCGGATCAAAAGTTATGGCCCTTTCAAGACCGTCACTCAAGCTGGCGCGACCGGACCTCATCATCGCCGAGTATCGATTCCTCATCCACTCCATGCAAAGGGCATCAGGAAACTCCGGTAAAAGTTTGATCGCGATCCAACGGTCGGATCAAAAGTTATGGCCCTTTCGATCCGTCACTCAAGCACTGGCGCGACCGGACCTCATCATCATCGAGTATCGATTCCTCATCCACTCCATGCAAAGGGGCATCAGGAAACTCCGGTAAAAGTTTGATCGCGATCCAACGGTCGGATCAAAAGTTATGGCCCTTTCGAACCGTCACTCAAGCACAGCGCGACCGAGACCTCATCATCGCCGAGTATCGATTCCTCATCCACTCCATGCAAAGGGGCATCCGGAAACTCCGGTAAAAGTTTGATCGCGATCCAACGGTCGGATCAAAAGTTATGGCCCTTTCGAACCGTCACTCAAGCTTGGCGCGACCGAGACCTCATCATCATCGAGTATCGATTCCTCATCCACTCCATGCAAAGGGGCATCCAGGAAACTCCGGTAAAAGTTTGATCGCGATCCAACGGTCGGATCAAAAGTTATGGCCCTTTCGAACCGTCACTCAAGCTTGGCGCGACCGAGACCTCATCATCACCGAGTATCGATTCCTCATCCACTCCATGCAAAGGGGCATCGGAAACTCCGGTAAAAGTTTGATCGCGATCCAACGGTCGGATCAAAAGTTATGGCCCTTTCGAACCGTCACTCAAGCTTGGCGCGACCCAGACCTCATCATCGCCGAGTATCGATTCCTCATCCACTCCATGCAAAGGGCATCCGGAAACTCGAGTAAAAGTTTGATCGCGATCCAACGGTCGGATCAAAAGTTATGGCCCTTTCGAAGCCGTCACTCAATCTTGGCGCGACCGAGACCTCATCATCATCGAGTATCGATTCCTCATCCACTCCATGCAAACGGGCATCGGAAACTCCGGTAAAAGTTTGATCGCGATCCAACGGTCGGATCAAAAGTTATGGCCCTTTCGACCGTCACTCCAAGCTGAGCGCGACCAGACCTCATCATCGCCGAGTATCGATTCCTCATCCACTCCATGCAAAGGGGCATCAGGAAACTCCGGTAAAAGTTTGATCGCGATCCAACGGTCGGATCAAAAGTTATGGCCCTTTCGAACCGTCACTCAAGCTTGGCGCGCGACCCGAGACCTCATCATCATCGAGTATCGATTCCTCATCCACTCCATGCAAAGGGCATCAGGAAACTCCGAGTAAAAGTTTGATCGCGATCCAACGGTCGGATCAAAAGTTATGGCCCTTTCGAACCGTCACTCAAGCTTGGCGCGACCGGACCTCATCATCGCCGAGTATCGATTCCTCATCCACTCCATGCAAAGGGGCATCAGGAAACTCCGAGTAAAAGTTTGATCGCGATCCAACGGTCGGATCAAAAGTTATGGCCCTTTCGAACCGTCACTCAAGCCTGGCGCGACCGAGACCTCATCATCATCGAGTATCGATTCCTCATCCACTCCATGCAAAGGGCATCCGGAAACTCCGGTAAAAGTTTGATCGCGATCCAACGGTCGGATCAAAAGTTATGGCCCTTTCGACCGTCACTCAAGCTTGGCGCGACCAGACCTCATCATCATCGAGTATCGATTCCTCATCCACTCCATGCAAAGGGCATCCGGAAACTCCGAGTAAAAGTTTGATCGCGATCCAACGGTCGGATCAAAAGTTATGGCCCTTTCGAGCCGTCACTCAAGCTTGGCGCGACCGAGACCTCATCATCATCGAGTATCGATTCCTCATCCACTCCATGCAAAGGGGCATCAGGAAACTCCGGTAAAAGTTTGATCGCGATCCAACGGTCGGATCAAAAGTTATGGCCCTTTCGAACCGTCACTCAAGCTTGGCGCGACCGAGACCTCATCATCGCCAGAGTATCGATTCCTCATCCACTCCATGCAAAGGGGCATCCGGAAACTCCGAGTAAAAGTTTGATCGCGATCCAACGGTCGGATCAAAAGTTATGGCCCTTTCGAACCGTCACTCAAGCTTGGCGCGACCGGACCTCATCATCATCGAGTATCGATTCCTCATCCACTCCATGCAAAGGGGCATCCGGAAACTCCGGTAAAAGTTTGATCGCGATCCAACGGTCGGATCAAAAGTTATGGCCCTTTCGAGCCGTCACTCAATCTTGGCGCGACCGGACCTCATCATCGCCGAGTATCGATTCCTCATCCACTCCATGCAAAGGGGCATCAGGAAACTCCGAGTAAAAGTTTGATCGCGATCCAACGGTCGGATCAAAAGTTATGGCCCTTTCGAAACCGTCACTCAAGCTTGCGCGACCGGACCTCATCATCATCGAGTATCGATTCCTCATCCACTCCATGCAAAGGGCATCAGGAAACTCCGAGTAAAAGTTTGATCGCGATCCAACGGTCGGATCAAAAGTTATGGCCCTTTCGAACCGTCACTCAATCTTGGCGCGACCGAGACCTCATCATCATCGAGTATCGATTCCTCATCCACTCCATGCAAAGGGCATCCGGAAACTCCGAGTAAAAGTTTGATCGCGATCCAACGGTCGGATCAAAAGTTATGGCCCTTTCGAACCGTCACTCAAGCTTGGCGCGACCGAGACCTCATCATCGTCGAGTATCGATTCCTCATCCACTCCATGCAAAGGGCATCCAGGAAACTCCGGTAAAAGTTTGATCGCGATCCAACGGTCGGATCAAAAGTTATGGCCCTTTCGAACCGTCACTCAAGCTTGGCGCGACCGAGACCTCATCATCATCGAGTATCGATTCCTCATCCACTCCATGCAAAGGGGCATCCGGAAACTCCGAGTAAAAGTTTGATCGCGATCCAACGGTCGGATCAAAAGTTATGGCCCTTTCGAACCGTCACTCAATCTTGGCGCGACCGAGACCTCATCATCGTCGAGTATCGATTCCTCATCCACTCCATGCAAAGGGCATCCGGAAACTCCGGTAAAAGTTTGATCGCGATCCAACGGTCGGATCAAAAGTTATGGCCCTTTCGAACCGTCACTCAAGCTTGGCGCGACCGAGACCTCATCATCATCGAGTATCGATTCCTCATCCACTCCATGCAAAGGGGCATCCAGGAAACTCCGAGTAAAAGTTTGATCGCGATCCAACGGTCGGATCAAAAGTTATGGCCCTTTCGAACCGTCACTCAATCTTGGCGCGACCGAGACCTCATCATCATCGAGTATCGATTCCTCATCCACTCCATGCAAAGGGGCATCGGAAACTCCGGTAAAAGTTTGATCGCGATCCAACGGTCGGATCAAAAGTTATGGCCCTTTCGAAGCCGTCACTCAAGCTTGGCGCGACCGAGACCTCATCATCATCGAGTATCGATTCCTCATCCACTCCATGCAAAGGGGCATCCCAGGAAACTCCGGTAAAAGTTTGATCGCGATCCAACGGTTGGATCAAAAGTTATGGCCCTTTCGAAACCGTCACTCAAGCACAGCGCGACCAGACCTCATCATCATCGAGTATCGATTCCTCATCCACTCCATGCAAAGGGCATCCAGGAAACTCCGAGTAAAAGTTTGATCGCGATCCAACGGTCGGATCAAAAGTTATGGCCCTTTCGACCGTCACTCAATCTTGGCGCGACCGAGACCTCATCATCGCCGAGTATCGATTCCTCATCCACTCCATGCAAAGGGGCATCAGGAAACTCCGAGTAAAAGTTTGATCGCGATCCAACGGTCGGATCAAAAGTTATGGCCCTTTCGAACCGTCACTCAAGCTTGGCGCGACCCCGGACCTCATCATCATCGAGTATCGATTCCTCATCCACTCCATGCAAAGGGCATCGGAAACTCCGGTAAAAGTTTGATCGCGATCCAACGGTCGGATCAAAAGTTATGGCCCTTTCGAGCCAGTCACTCAAGCTTGGCGCGACCAGACCTCATCATCATCGCCGAGTATCGATTCCTCATCCACTCCATGCAAAGGGCATCGGAAACTCCGAGTAAAAGTTTGATCGCGATCCAACGGTCGGATCAAAAGTTATGGCCCTTTCGACCGTCACTCAATCTTGGCGCGACCGAGACCTCATCATCGCGAGTATCGATTCCTCATCCACTCCATGCAAAGGGGCATCGGAAACTCCGAGTAAAAGTTTGATCGCGATCCAACGGTCGGATCAAAAGTTATGGCCCCTTCGAGCCGTCACTCAAGCTTGGCGCGACCGAGACCTCATCATCATCGAGTATCGATTCCTCATCCACTCCATGCAAAGGGCATCCAGGAAACTCCGAGTAAAAGTTTGATCGCGATCCAACGGTCGGATCAAAAGTTATGGCCCTTTCGAACCGTCACTCAAGCTTGGCGCGACCGAGACCTCATCATCGTCGAGTATCGATTCCTCATCCACTCCATGCAAAGGGGCATCCGGAAACTCCGGTAAAAGTTTGATCGCGATCCAACGGTTGGATCAAAAGTTATGGCCCTTTCGAACCGTCACTCAATCTTGGCGCGACCGGACCTCATCATCATCGAGTATCGATTCCTCATCCACTCCATGCAAAGGGGCATCCGGAAACTCCGGTAAAAGTTTGATCGCGATCCAACGGTCGGATCAAAAGTTATGGCCCTTTCGAACCGTCACTCAAGCTTGGCGCGACCAGACCTCATCATCGCCGAGTATCGATTCCTCATCCACTCCATGCAAAGGGGCATCAGGAAACTCCGGTAAAAGTTTGATCGCGATCCAACGGTCGGATCAAAAGTTATGGCCCTTTCGAACCGTCACTCAAGCTTGGCGCGACCGAGACCTCATCATCATCGAGTATCGATTCCTCATCCACTCCATGCAAAGGGCATCAGGAAACTCCCAGTAAAAGTTTGATCGCGATCCAACGGTCGGATCAAAAGTTATGGCCCTTTCGAACCGTCACTCAAGCTGGCGCGACCGAGACCTCATCATCGCCGAGTATCGATTCCTCATCCACTCCATGCAAAGGGGCATCCGGAAACTCCGAGTAAAAGTTTGATCGCGATCCAACGGTTGGATCAAAAGTTATGGCCCTTTCGAACCGTCACTCAAGCTTGGCGCGACCGAGACCTCATCATCGTCGAGTATCGATTCCTCATCCACTCCATGCAAAGGGCATCAGGAAACTCCGGTAAAAGTTTGATCGCGATCCAACGGTCGGATCAAAAGTTATGGCCCTTTCGAAGCCGTCACTCAAGCTTGGCGCGACCGAGACCTCATCATCGAGTATCGATTCCTCATCCACTCCATGCAAAGGGCATCCGGAAACTCCGGTAAAAGTTTGATCGCGATCCAACGGTCGGATCAAAAGTTATGGCCCTTTCGAACCGTCACTCAAGCTTGGCGCGACCGAGACCTCATCATCGCCGAGTATCGATTCCTCATCCACTCCATGCAAAGGGGCATCAGGAAACTCCGGTAAAAGTTTGATCGCGATCCAACGGTCGGATCAAAAGTTATGGCCCTTTCGAGGCAGTCATCACTCAATCTTGGCGCGACCGAGACCTCATCATCGCCGAGTATCGATTCCTCATCCACTCCATGCAAAGGGCATCAGGAAACTCCGGTAAAAGTTTGATCGCGATCCAACGGTCGGATCAAAAGTTATGGCCCTTTCGAACCAGTCACTCAATCTTGGCGCGACCGAGACCTCATCATCGCGAGTATCGATTCCTCATCCACTCCATGCAAAGGGCATCAGGAAACTCGGGTAAAAGTTTGATCGCGATCCAACGGTCGGATCAAAAGTTATGGCCCTTTCGAGCCGTCACTCAATCTGGCGCGACCGGGACCTCATCATCGCCGAGTATCGATTCCTCATCCACTCCATGCAAAGGGGCATCCGGAAACTCCGGTAAAAGTTTGATCGCGATCCAACGGTCGGATCAAAAGTTATGGCCCTTTCGAACCGTCACTCAAGCTTGGCGCGACCGAGACCTCATCATCGTCGAGTATCGATTCCTCATCCACTCCATGCAAAGGGCATCCAGGAAACTCCGGTAAAAGTTTGATCGCGATCCAACGGTCGGATCAAAAGTTATGGCCCTTTCGAACCGTCACTCAATCTTGGCGCGACCGGACCTCATCATCATCGAGTATCGATTCCTCATCCACTCCATGCAAAGGGCATCCAGGAAACTCCGGTAAAAGTTTGATCGCGATCCAACGGTCGGATCAAAAGTTATGGCCCTTTCGAACCGTCACTCAATCTTGGCGCGACCGGACCTCATCATCGCCGAGTATCGATTCCTCATCCACTCCATGCAAAGGGGCATCCGGAAACTCCGAGTAAAAGTTTGATCGCGATCCAACGGTTGGATCAAAAGTTATGGCCCTTTCGACCGTCACTCAAGCTTGGCGCGACCAGACCTCATCATCGCCGAGTATCGATTCCTCATCCACTCCATGCAAAGGGGCATCAGGAAACTCCGGTAAAAGTTTGATCGCGATCCAACGGTCGGATCAAAAGTTATGGCCCTTTGAACCGTCACTCAAGCTTGGCGCGACCGAGACCTCATCATCATCGAGTATCGATTCCTCATCCACTCCATGCAAAGGGCATCGGAAACTCCGGTAAAAGTTTGATCGCGATCCAACGGTCGGATCAAAAGTTATGGCCCTTTCGAACCGTCACTCAATCTTGGCGCGACCGGACCTCATCATCATCGAGTATCGATTCCTCATCCACTCCATGCAAAGGGGCATCCGGAAACTCCGAGTAAAAGTTTGATCGCGATCCAACGGTCGGATCAAAAGTTATGGCCCTTTCGAACCGTCACTCAAGCTTGGCGCGACCCGAGACCTCATCATCATCGAGTATCGATTCCTCATCCACTCCATGCAAAGGGCATCCGGAAACTCCGGTAAAAGTTTGATCGCGATCCAACGGTCGGATCAAAAGTTATGGCCCTTTCGAGCCGTCACTCAATCTTGGCGCGACCGAGACCTCATCATCATCGAGTATCGATTCCTCATCCACTCCATGCAAAGGGGCATCCAAGGAAACTCCGGTAAAAGTTTGATCGCGATCCAACGGTCGGATCAAAAGTTATGGCCCTTTCGAACCGTCACTCAAGTCTGGCGCGACCGAGACCTCATCATCGCCGAGTATCGATTCCTCATCCACTCCATGCAAAGGGGCATCGGAAACTCCGAGTAAAAGTTTGATCGCGATCCAACGGTCGGATCAAAAGTTATGGCCCTTTCGAACCGTCACTCAATCTTGGCGCGACCGGACCTCATCATCGCCGAGTATCGATTCCTCATCCACTCCATGCAAAGGGGCATCGGAAACTCCGGTAAAAGTTTGATCGCGATCCAACGGTCGGATCAAAAGTTATGGCCCTTTCGAACCGTCACTCAAGCTTGGCGCGACCGACAAAGACCTCATCATCGCGAGTATCGATTCCTCATCCACTCCATGCAAAGGGGCATCGGAAACTCCGAGTAAAAGTTTGATCGCGATCCAACGGTCGGATCAAAAGTTATGGCCCTTTCGAACCGTCACTCAATCTTGGCGCGACCGGACCTCATCATCGCCGAGTATCGATTCCTCATCCACTCCATGCAAAGGGGCATCAGGAAACTCCGGTAAAAGTTTGATCGCGATCCAACGGTCGGATCAAAAGTTATGGCCCTTTCGAACCGTCACTCAAGCTTGGCGCGACCGAGACCTCATCATCGCCGAGTATCGATTCCTCATCCACTCCATGCAAAGGGGCATCCAGGAAACTCCGAGTAAAAGTTTGATCGCGATCCAACGGTCGGATCAAAAGTTATGGCCCTTTCGAACCGTCACTCAATCTTGGCGCGACCAGACCTCATCATCGCCGAGTATCGATTCCTCATCCACTCCATGCAAAGGGGCATCGGAAACTCCGGTAAAAGTTTGATCGCGATCCAACGGTCGGATCAAAAGTTATGGCCCTTTCGAACCGTCACTCAAGCACGGCGCGACCAGACCTCATCATCGCCGAGTATCGATTCCTCATCCACTCCATGCAAAGGGGCATCAGGAAACTCCGAGTAAAAGTTTGATCGCGATCCAACGGTCGGATCAAAAGTTATGGCCCTTTCGAACCGTCACTCAATCTGGCGCGACCGAGACCTCATCATCATCGAGTATCGATTCCTCATCCACTCCATGCAAAGGGCATCAGGAAACTCCGGTAAAAGTTTGATCGCGATCCAACGGTCGGATCAAAAGTTATGGCCCTTTCGAACCGTCACTCAATCTTGGCGCGACCGAGACCTCATCATCGCCGAGTATCGATTCCTCATCCACTCCATGCAAAGGGGCATCAGGAAACTCCGGTAAAAGTTTGATCGCGATCCAACGGTCGGATCAAAAGTTATGGCCCTTTCGAACCGTCACTCAAGCTTGGCGCGACCGGACCTCATCATCGCCGAGTATCGATTCCTCATCCACTCCATGCAAAGGGGCATCCCGGAAACTCCGGTAAAAGTTTGATCGCGATCCAACGGTCGGATCAAAAGTTATGGCCCTTTCGAACCGTCACTCAAGCTTGGCGCGACCGAGACCTCATCATCATCGAGTATCGATTCCTCATCCACTCCATGCAAAGGGGCATCAGGAAACTCCGAGTAAAAGTTTGATCGCGATCCAACGGTCGGATCAAAAGTTATGGCCCTTTCGAACCGTCACTCAAGCTTGGCGCGACCAGACCTCATCATCGCAGTATCGATTCCTCATCCACTCCATGCAAAGGGCATCAGGAAACTCCGGTAAAAGTTTGATCGCGATCCAACGGTCGGATCAAAAGTTATGGCCCTTTCGAACCGTCACTCAAGCACAGCGCGACCGGACCTCATCATCGCCGGAGTATCGATTCCTCATCCACTCCATGCAAAGGGGCATCCAGGAAACTCCGGTAAAAGTTTGATCGCGATCCAACGGTCGGATCAAAAGTTATGGCCCTTTCGAACCGTCACTCAAGCACTGGCGCGACCAGACCTCATCATCGTCGAGTATCGATTCCTCATCCACTCCATGCAAAGGGCATCGGAAACTCCAGTAAAAGTTTGATCGCGATCCAACGGTCGGATCAAAAGTTATGGCCCTTTCGAACCGTCACTCAAGCTTGGCGCGACCGGACCTCATCATCGCCGAGTATCGATTCCTCATCCACTCCATGCAAAGGGGCATCCAGGAAACTCCGAGTAAAAGTTTGATCGCGATCCAACGGTCGGATCAAAAGTTATGGCCCTTTCGAACCGTCACTCAAGCTTGGCGCGACCGAGACCTCATCATCGCCGAGTATCGATTCCTCATCCACTCCATGCAAAGGGGCATCGGAAACTCCGGTAAAAGTTTGATCGCGATCCAACGGTCGGATCAAAAGTTATGGCCCTTTCGAACCGTCACTCAATCTTGGCGCGACCGAGACCTCATCATCGCCGAGTATCGATTCCTCATCCACTCCATGCAAAGGGGCATCCGGAAACTCCGGTAAAAGTTTGATCGCGATCCAACGGTCGGATCAAAAGTTATGGCCCTTTCGAACCGTCACTCAATCTGGCGCGACCGAGACCTCATCATCGCCGAGTATCGATTCCTCATCCACTCCATGCAAAGGGGCATCCAGGAAACTCCGGTAAAAGTTTGATCGCGATCCAACGGTCGGATCAAAAGTTATGGCCCTTTCGAACCGTCACTCAAGCTTGGCGCGACCGAGACCTCATCATCATCGAGTATCGATTCCTCATCCACTCCATGCAAAGGGCATCCAGGAAACTCCGGTAAAAGTTTGATCGCGATCCAACGGTCGGATCAAAAGTTATGGCCCTTTCGAACCGTCACTCAAGCTTGGCGCGACCGAGACCTCATCATCGCCGAGTATCGATTCCTCATCCACTCCATGCAAAGGGCATCCGGAAACTCCGAGTAAAAGTTTGATCGCGATCCAACGGTCGGATCAAAAGTTATGGCCCTTTCAAGCCGTCACTCAAGCTTGGCGCGACCCAGACCTCATCATCGTCGAGTATCGATTCCTCATCCACTCCATGCAAAGGGGCATCCAGGAAACTCCGGTAAAAGTTTGATCGCGATCCAACGGTCGGATCAAAAGTTATGGCCCTTTCGAACAGTCACTCAAGCCTTGGCGCGACCGGACCTCATCATCGCCAGTATCGATTCCTCATCCACTCCATGCAAAGGGCATCGGAAACTCCGGTAAAAGTTTGATCGCGATCCAACGGTCGGATCAAAAGTTATGGCCCTTTCGAACCGTCACTCAATCTTGGCGCGACCGAGACCTCATCATCATCGAGTATCGATTCCTCATCCACTCCATGCAAAGGGGCATCCGGAAACTCCGAGTAAAAGTTTGATCGCGATCCAACGGTCGGATCAAAAGTTATGGCCCTTTCGAACCGTCACTCAAGCTTGGCGCGACCAGACCTCATCATCGCCGAGTATCGATTCCTCATCCACTCCATGCAAAGGGGCATCGGAAACTCCGGTAAAAGTTTGATCGCGATCCAACGGTCGGATCAAAAGTTATGGCCCTTTCGAACCGTCACTCAAGCTTGGCGCGACCGAGACCTCATCATCGCCGAGTATCGATTCCTCATCCACTCCATGCAAAGGGCATCCGGAAACTCCGGTAAAAGTTTGATCGCGATCCAACGGTCGGATCAAAAGTTATGGCCCTTTCGAACCGTCACTCAAGCTTGGCGCGACCGAGACCTCATCATCGAGTATCGATTCCTCATCCACTCCATGCAAAGGGGCATCGGAAACTCCGGTAAAAGTTTGATCGCGATCCAACGGTCGGATCAAAAGTTATGGCCCTTTCGAACCGTCACTCAATCTTGCGCGACCGAGACCTCATCATCGCCGAGTATCGATTCCTCATCCACTCCATGCAAAGGGCATCAGGAAACTCCGGTAAAAGTTTGATCGCGATCCAACGGTCGGATCAAAAGTTATGGCCCTTCGAACCGTCACTCCAATCTTGGCGCGACCGGACCTCATCATCGCCGAGTATCGATTCCTCATCCACTCCATGCAAAGGGGCATCCAGGAAACTCCGGTAAAAGTTTGATCGCGATCCAACGGTCGGATCAAAAGTTATGGCCCTTTCAAACCGTCACTCAATCTTGGGCGACCAGACCTCATCATCATCGAGTATCGATTCCTCATCCACTCCATGCAAAGGGCATCAGGAAACTCCGAGTAAAAGTTTGATCGCGATCCAACGGTCGGATCAAAAGTTATGGCCCTTTCGGCCGTCACTCAATCTTGGCGCGACCAGACCTCATCATCGCCGAGTATCGATTCCTCATCCACTCCATGCAAAGGGCATCCGGAAACTCCGGTAAAAGTTTGATCGCGATCCAACGGTCGGATCAAAAGTTATGGCCCTTTCGAGCCGTCACTCAAGCTTGGCGCGACCGAGACCTCATCATCGCCGAGTATCGATTCCTCATCCACTCCATGCAAAGGGGCATCCGGAAACTCCGAGTAAAAGTTTGATCGCGATCCAACGGTCGGATCAAAAGTTATGGCCCTTTCGAACCGTCACTCAAGCTGGCAGCGCGACCGGACCTCATCATCGCCGAGTATCGATTCCTCATCCACTCCATGCAAAGGGGCATCCAGGAAACTCCGGTAAAAGTTTGATCGCGATCCAACGGTCGGATCAAAAGTTATGGCCCTTTCAAACGTCACTCAAGCTTGGCGCGACCGAGACCTCATCATCGTCGAGTATCGATTCCTCATCCACTCCATGCAAAGGGGCATCGGAAACTCCGGTAAAAGTTTGATCGCGATCCAACGGTCGGATCAAAAGTTATGGCCCTTTCGAACCGTCACTCAATCTTGGCGCGACCGAGACCTCATCATCGTCGAGTATCGATTCCTCATCCACTCCATGCAAAGGGGCATCCGGAAACTCCGGTAAAAGTTTGATCGCGATCCAACGGTCGGATCAAAAGTTATGGCCCTTTCGATCCGTCACTCAAGCTTGGCGCGACCGGACCTCATCATCGCCGAGTATCGATTCCTCATCCACTCCATGCAAAGGGCATCAGGAAACTCCGGTAAAAGTTTGATCGCGATCCAACGGTCGGATCAAAAGTTATGGCCCTTTCGAGCCGTCACTCAAGCTTGGCGCGACCAGACCTCATCATCGCCGAGTATCGATTCCTCATCCACTCCATGCAAAGGGGCATCGGAAACTCCGGTAAAAGTTTGATCGCGATCCAACGGTCGGATCAAAAGTTATGGCCCTTTCAACCGTCACTCAAGCACTGGCGCGACCGAGACCTCATCATCGCCGAGTATCGATTCCTCATCCACTCCATGCAAAGGGCATCCAGGAAACTCCGAGTAAAAGTTTGATCGCGATCCAACGGTCGGATCAAAAGTTATGGCCCTTTCGAACCGTCACTCAATCTTGGCGCGACCGAGACCTCATCATCGCCCAGAGTATCGATTCCTCATCCACTCCATGCAAAGGGCATCCGGAAACTCCGAGTAAAAGTTTGATCGCGATCCAACGGTCGGATCAAAAGTTATGGCCCTTTCGAACCGTCACTCAATCTTGGCGCGACCGAGACCTCATCATCATCGAGTATCGATTCCTCATCCACTCCATGCAAAGGGGCATCAGGAAACTCCGGTAAAAGTTTGATCGCGATCCAACGGTCGGATCAAAAGTTATGGCCCTTTCGAACCGTCACTCAAGCTTGGCGCGACCAGACCTCATCATCGCGAGTATCGATTCCTCATCCACTCCATGCAAAGGGCATCAGGAAACTCCAGTAAAAGTTTGATCGCGATCCAACGGTCGGATCAAAAGTTATGGCCCTTTCGAACCGTCACTCAATCTTGGCGCGACCGGACCTCATCATCGCGGAGTATCGATTCCTCATCCACTCCATGCAAAGGGCATCAGGAAACTCCGAGTAAAAGTTTGATCGCGATCCAACGGTCGGATCAAAAGTTATGGCCCTTTCGACCGTCACTCAAGCTTGGCGCGACCGAGACCTCATCATCGCCGAGTATCGATTCCTCATCCACTCCATGCAAAGGGGCATCGGAAACTCCGGTAAAAGTTTGATCGCGATCCAACGGTCGGATCAAAAGTTATGGCCCTTTCGAACCGTCACTCAAGCTGGCGCGACCGGACCTCATCATCATCGAGTATCGATTCCTCATCCACTCCATGCAAAGGGGCATCAGGAAACTCCATAGTAAAAGTTTGATCGCGATCCAACGGTCGGATCAAAAGTTATGGCCCTTTCGAAACCGTCACTCAAGCTGGCGCGACCGAGACCTCATCATCGCCGAGTATCGATTCCTCATCCACTCCATGCAAAGGGCATCAGGAAACTCCGGTAAAAGTTTGATCGCGATCCAACGGTCGGATCAAAAGTTATGGCCCTTTCGGGCCGTCACTCAATCTTGGCGCGACCGAGACCTCATCATCGCCGAGTATCGATTCCTCATCCACTCCATGCAAAGGGGCATCGGAAACTCCGGTAAAAGTTTGATCGCGATCCAACGGTCGGATCAAAAGTTATGGCCCTTTCGAACCGTCACTCAAGCTTGGCGCGACCGAGACCTCATCATCGCCGAGTATCGATTCCTCATCCACTCCATGCAAAAGGGGCATCAGGAAACTCAGTAAAAGTTTGATCGCGATCCAACGGTCGGATCAAAAGTTATGGCCCTTTCGACGTCACTCAAGCTTGGCGCGACCAGACCTCATCATCGCAGTATCGATTCCTCATCCACTCCATGCAAAGGGGCATCCGGAAACTCCGGTAAAAGTTTGATCGCGATCCAACGGTCGGATCAAAAGTTATGGCCCTTTCGAACCGTCACTCAAGCTTGGCGCGACCAGACCTCATCATCGCGAGTATCGATTCCTCATCCACTCCATGCAAAGGGGCATCAGGAAACTCCGGTAAAAGTTTGATCGCGATCCAACGGTCGGATCAAAAGTTATGGCCCTTTCGAACCGTCACTCAAGCTTGGCGCGACCGGACCTCATCATCATCAGGAGTATCGATTCCTCATCCACTCCATGCAAAGGGCATCCGGAAACTCCGAGTAAAAGTTTGATCGCGATCCAACGGTCGGATCAAAAGTTATGGCCCTTTCGAACCGTCACTCAAGCTTGGCGCGACCGAGACCTCATCATCGGCGAGTATCGATTCCTCATCCACTCCATGCAAAGGGGCATCCGGAAACTCCGAGTAAAAGTTTGATCGCGATCCAACGGTCGGATCAAAAGTTATGGCCCTTTCGAGCCGTCACTCAATCTTGGCGCGACCGAGACCTCATCATCGCCGAGTATCGATTCCTCATCCACTCCATGCAAAGGGGCATCCAGGAAACTCCGAGTAAAAGTTTGATCGCGATCCAACGGTCGGATCAAAAGTTATGGCCCTTTCAAAGCCGTCACTCAAGCTTGGCGCGACCGGACCTCATCATCGCCGAGTATCGATTCCTCATCCACTCCATGCAAAGGGGCATCCAGGAAACTCCGGTAAAAGTTTGATCGCGATCCAACGGTCGGATCAAAAGTTATGGCCCTTTCGAACCGTCACTCAATCTTGGCGCGACCGGACCTCATCATCGCCGAGTATCGATTCCTCATCCACTCCATGCAAAGGGGCATCCGGAAACTCCGAGTAAAAGTTTGATCGCGATCCAACGGTCGGATCAAAAGTTATGGCCCTTTCAAACCGTCACTCAATCTTGGCGCGACCGAGACCTCATCATCGCCGAGTATCGATTCCTCATCCACTCCATGCAAAGGGGCATCCGGAAACTCCGGTAAAAGTTTGATCGCGATCCAACGGTCGGATCAAAAGTTATGGCCCTTTCGAACGTCAGTCACTCAAGCTTGGCGCGACCCGAGACCTCATCATCGCCGAGTATCGATTCCTCATCCACTCCATGCAAAGGGGCATCGGAAACTCCGGTAAAAGTTTGATCGCGATCCAACGGTCGGATCAAAAGTTATGGCCCTTTCGAACCGTCACTCAAGCTTGGCGCGACCGGCCCTCATCATCGCCGAGTATCGATTCCTCATCCACTCCATGCAAAGGGGCATCAGGAAACTCCGGTAAAAGTTTGATCGCGATCCAACGGTCGGATCAAAAGTTATGGCCCTTTCGACCGTCACTCAATCTGGCGCGACCAGACCTCATCATCGCCGAGTATCGATTCCTCATCCACTCCATGCAAAGGGGCATCAGGAAACTCCGGTAAAAGTTTGATCGCGATCCAACGGTCGGATCAAAAGTTATGGCCCTTTCGAAGCCGTCACTCAAGCTTGGCGCGACCGGACCTCATCATCGCCGAGTATCGATTCCTCATCCACTCCATGCAAAGGGGCATCCAGGAAACTCCGGTAAAAGTTTGATCGCGATCCAACGGTCGGATCAAAAGTTATGGCCCTTTCGAACCGTCACTCAAGCTTGGCGCGACCGAGACCTCATCATCGCGAGTATCGATTCCTCATCCACTCCATGCAAAGGGGCATCCGGAAACTCCGGTAAAAGTTTGATCGCGATCCAACGGTCGGATCAAAAGTTATGGCCCTTTCGACGAGTCACTCAAGCTTTGGCGCGACCGAGACCTCATCATCGCCGAGTATCGATTCCTCATCCACTCCATGCAAAGGGGCATCAGGAAACTCCGAGTAAAAGTTTGATCGCGATCCAACGGTCGGATCAAAAGTTATGGCCCTTTCGAACCGTCACTCAAGCTTGGCGCGACCGAGGACCTCATCATCCCGAGTATCGATTCCTCATCCACTCCATGCAAAGGGGCATCCGGAAACTCCGGTAAAAGTTTGATCGCGATCCAACGGTCGGATCAAAAGTTATGGCCCTTTCGAACCGTCACTCAAGCTTGGCGCGACCGAGACCTCATCATCATCCGAGTATCGATTCCTCATCCACTCCATGCAAAGGGCATCGGAAACTCCGGTAAAAGTTTGATCGCGATCCAACGGTCGGATCAAAAGTTATGGCCCTTTCGAACCGTCACTCAAGCCTGGCGCGACCGAGACCTCATCATCGCCGAGTATCGATTCCTCATCCACTCCATGCAAAGGGCATCCGGAAACTCCGGTAAAAGTTTGATCGCGATCCAACGGTCGGATCAAAAGTTATGGCCCTTTCGACCGTCACTCAAGCTTGGCGCGACCAGACCTCATCATCGCCGAGTATCGATTCCTCATCCACTCCATGCAAAGGGGCATCAGGAAACTCCGAGTAAAAGTTTGATCGCGATCCAACGGTCGGATCAAAAGTTATGGCCCTTTCGACCGTCACTCAAGCTTGGCGCGACCAGGACCTCATCATCGAGTATCGATTCCTCATCCACTCCATGCAAAGGGGCATCAGGAAACTCCCAGTAAAAGTTTGATCGCGATCCAACGGTCGGATCAAAAGTTATGGCCCTTTCGAAGCGTCACTCAATCTTGGCGCGACCGAGACCTCATCATCATCGTCGAGTATCGATTCCTCATCCACTCCATGCAAAGGGGCATCCAGGAAACTCCGAGTAAAAGTTTGATCGCGATCCAACGGTCGGATCAAAAGTTATGGCCCTTTCGAACCGTCACTCAAGCTTGGCGCGACCGAGACCTCATCATCGCAGAGTATCGATTCCTCATCCACTCCATGCAAAGGGCATCCGGAAACTCCGGTAAAAGTTTGATCGCGATCCAACGGTCGGATCAAAAGTTATGGCCCTTTCGAGCCGTCACTCAAGCTTTGGCGCGACCGAGACCTCATCATCGCCAAGTATCGATTCCTCATCCACTCCATGCAAAGGGGCATCAGGAAACTCCGAGTAAAAGTTTGATCGCGATCCAACGGTCGGATCAAAAGTTATGGCCCTTTCGAGCCGTCACTCAAGCCTGGCGCGACCGGACCTCATCATCATGGTATCGATTCCTCATCCACTCCATGCAAAGGGCATCGGAAACTCCGGTAAAAGTTTGATCGCGATCCAACGGTCGGATCAAAAGTTATGGCCCTTTCAAACCGTCACTCAAGCTTGGCGCGACCGGACCTCATCATCGCGAGTATCGATTCCTCATCCACTCCATGCAAAGGGGCATCCGGAAACTCCGGTAAAAGTTTGATCGCGATCCAACGGTCGGATCAAAAGTTATGGCCCTTTCGGCCGTCACTCAAGCTTGGCGCGACCGGACCTCATCATCGCCGAGTATCGATTCCTCATCCACTCCATGCAAAGGGGCATCAGGAAACTCCGAGTAAAAGTTTGATCGCGATCCAACGGTCGGATCAAAAGTTATGGCCCTTTCGAGCCGTCACTCAATCTTGGCGCGACCAGACCTCATCATCATCGAGTATCGATTCCTCATCCACTCCATGCAAAGGGCATCAGGAAACTCCGGTAAAAGTTTGATCGCGATCCAACGGTCGGATCAAAAGTTATGGCCCTTTCGAACCGTCACTCAAGCTTGGCGCGACCGGACCTCATCATCGCCCGAGTATCGATTCCTCATCCACTCCATGCAAAGGGCATCAGGAAACTCCAGTAAAAGTTTGATCGCGATCCAACGGTCGGATCAAAAGTTATGGCCCTTTCGAACCGTCACTCAAGCTGAGCGCGACCGGACCTCATCATCGCCGGAGTATCGATTCCTCATCCACTCCATGCAAAGGGCATCAGGAAACTCCGAGTAAAAGTTTGATCGCGATCCAACGGTCGGATCAAAAGTTATGGCCCTTTCAAACCGTCACTCAAGCTTGGCGCGACCGAGACCTCATCATCATCGAGTATCGATTCCTCATCCACTCCATGCAAAGGGGCATCCGGAAACTCCGGTAAAAGTTTGATCGCGATCCAACGGTCGGATCAAAAGTTATGGCCCTTTCGGAACCGTCACTCAAACCTTGGCGCGACCGAGACCTCATCATCATCGAGTATCGATTCCTCATCCACTCCATGCAAAGGGCATCCGGAAACTCCGAGTAAAAGTTTGATCGCGATCCAACGGTCGGATCAAAAGTTATGGCCCTTTCGAGACCCGTCACTCAATCTTGGCGCGACCCGGACCTCATCATCGCCGAGTATCGATTCCTCATCCACTCCATGCAAAGGGGCATCCGGAAACTCCGGTAAAAGTTTGATCGCGATCCAACGGTCGGATCAAAAGTTATGGCCCTTTCGAACCGTCACTCAAGCTTGGCGCGACCGAGACCTCATCATCATCGAGTATCGATTCCTCATCCACTCCATGCAAAGGGCATCGGAAACTCCAGTAAAAGTTTGATCGCGATCCAACGGTCGGATCAAAAGTTATGGCCCTTTCAAACCGTCACTCAAGCATGGCGCGACCGAGACCTCATCATCGTCGAGTATCGATTCCTCATCCACTCCATGCAAAGGGCATCCGGAAACTCCGGTAAAAGTTTGATCGCGATCCAACGGTCGGATCAAAAGTTATGGCCCTTTCGAACCGTCACTCAAGCACTGGCGCGACCGAGACCTCATCATCGCAGGAGTATCGATTCCTCATCCACTCCATGCAAAGGGGCATCCGGAAACTCCGGTAAAAGTTTGATCGCGATCCAACGGTCGGATCAAAAGTTATGGCCCTTTCGAACCGTCACTCAAGCTTGGCGCGACCGGACCCTCATCGCCGAGTATCGATTCCTCATCCACTCCATGCAAAGGGGCATCGGAAACTCCGAGTAAAAGTTTGATCGCGATCCAACGGTCGGATCAAAAGTTATGGCCCTTTCGAACCGTCACTCAAGCTTGGGCGCGACCGAGACCTCATCATCGCCGAGTATCGATTCCTCATCCACTCCATGCAAAGGGCATCCGGAAACTCCGGTAAAAGTTTGATCGCGATCCAACGGTCGGATCAAAAGTTATGGCCCTTTCGAACCGTCACTCAAAGCTTGGCGCGACCAGACCTCATCATCCGAGTATCGATTCCTCATCCACTCCATGCAAAGGGGCATCCAGGAAACTCCGGTAAAAGTTTGATCGCGATCCAACGGTCGGATCAAAAGTTATGGCCCTTTCGACCGTCACTCAATCTTGGCGCGACCGAGACCTCATCATCGCGAGTATCGATTCCTCATCCACTCCATGCAAAGGGGCATCGGAAACTCCGGTAAAAGTTTGATCGCGATCCAACGGTCGGATCAAAAGTTATGGCCCTTTCGAACCGTCACTCAAGCTTGGCGCGACCGGACCTCATCATCGCCGAGTATCGATTCCTCATCCACTCCATGCAAAGGGCATCCGGAAACTCCGGTAAAAGTTTGATCGCGATCCAACGGTCGGATCAAAAGTTATGGCCCTTTCGAACCGTCACTCAAGCTTGGCGCGACCGGACCTCATCATCGCCGAGTATCGATTCCTCATCCACTCCATGCAAAGGGGCATCAGGAAACTCCGAGTAAAAGTTTGATCGCGATCCAACGGTCGGATCAAAAGTTATGGCCCTTCCAGAACGTCACTCAAGCACGGCGCGACCAGACCTCATCATCATCGGAGTATCGATTCCTCATCCACTCCATGCAAAGGGGCATCCGGAAACTCCAGTAAAAGTTTGATCGCGATCCAACGGTCGGATCAAAAGTTATGGCCCTTTCGAGCCGTCACTCAAGCTTGGCGCGACCGGACCTCATCATCGCCGAGTATCGATTCCTCATCCACTCCATGCAAAGGGCATCAGGAAACTCCGGTAAAAGTTTGATCGCGATCCAACGGTCGGATCAAAAGTTATGGCCCTTTCGAGCCGTCACTCAAGCTTGGCGCGACCGGACCTCATCATCTCCGAGTATCGATTCCTCATCCACTCCATGCAAAGGGGCATCCAGGAAACTCCGGTAAAAGTTTGATCGCGATCCAACGGTCGGATCAAAAGTTATGGCCCTTTCAAACCGTCACTCAAGCACTGGCGCGACCGGACCTCATCATCGCCAAGTATCGATTCCTCATCCACTCCATGCAAAGGGCATCCGGAAACTCCGGTAAAAGTTTGATCGCGATCCAACGGTCGGATCAAAAGTTATGGCCCTTTCGAACCGTCACTCAAGCTGGCGCGACCCGAGACCTCATCATCGCGAGTATCGATTCCTCATCCACTCCATGCAAAGGGGCATCGGAAACTCCGAGTAAAAGTTTGATCGCGATCCAACGGTCGGATCAAAAGTTATGGCCCTTTCGAACGAGTCACTCAAGCTGGCGCGACCGAGACCTCATCATCATCGAGTATCGATTCCTCATCCACTCCATGCAAAGGGGCATCCCAGGAAACTCCGGTAAAAGTTTGATCGCGATCCAACGGTCGGATCAAAAGTTATGGCCCTTTCGAAACCGTCACTCAAGCTGGCGCGACCGAGACCTCATCATCATGAGTATCGATTCCTCATCCACTCCATGCAAAGGGCATCAGGAAACTCCGGTAAAAGTTTGATCGCGATCCAACGGTCGGATCAAAAGTTATGGCCCTTTCAAAGCCGTCACTCAAGCTTGGCGCGACCGAGACCTCATCATCGCCGAGTATCGATTCCTCATCCACTCCATGCAAAGGGGCATCGGAAACTCCGGTAAAAGTTTGATCGCGATCCAACGGTCGGATCAAAAGTTATGGCCCTTTCGAACCGTCACTCAAGCTTGGCGCGACCGAGACCTCATCATCGCCGAGTATCGATTCCTCATCCACTCCATGCAAAGGGCATCAGGAAACTCCGGTAAAAGTTTGATCGCGATCCAACGGTCGGATCAAAAGTTATGGCCCTTTCGAACCGTCACTCAAGCTTGGCGCGACCGAGACCTCATCATCACCGAGTATCGATTCCTCATCCACTCCATGCAAAGGGCATCCGGAAACTCCGGTAAAAGTTTGATCGCGATCCAACGGTCGGATCAAAAGTTATGGCCCTTTCGAACCGTCACTCAAGCACAGCGCGACCGAGACCTCATCATCGCCAGTGAGTATCGATTCCTCATCCACTCCATGCAAAGGGGCATCGGAAACTCCGAGTAAAAGTTTGATCGCGATCCAACGGTCGGATCAAAAGTTATGGCCCTTTCGACCGTCACTCAATCTTGGGCGCGACCAGACCTCATCATCGCCCGAGTATCGATTCCTCATCCACTCCATGCAAAGGGCATCCGGAAACTCCGGTAAAAGTTTGATCGCGATCCAACGGTCGGATCAAAAGTTATGGCCCTTTCAAACCGTCACTCAAGCTTGGCGCGACCAGACCTCATCATCGCGAGTATCGATTCCTCATCCACTCCATGCAAAGGGCATCGGAAACTCCGGTAAAAGTTTGATCGCGATCCAACGGTCGGATCAAAAGTTATGGCCCTTTCGAAACCGTCACTCAATCTTGGCGCGACCCGGACCTCATCATCGCCGAGTATCGATTCCTCATCCACTCCATGCAAAGGGGCATCAGGAAACTCCGGTAAAAGTTTGATCGCGATCCAACGGTCGGATCAAAAGTTATGGCCCTTTCGAACGCGTCACTCAAGCTTGGCGCGACCGAGACCTCATCATCGCCGAGTATCGATTCCTCATCCACTCCATGCAAAGGGCATCCAGGAAACTCCGGTAAAAGTTTGATCGCGATCCAACGGTCGGATCAAAAGTTATGGCCCTTTCGAGCCGTCACTCAATCTTGGCGCGACCAGACCTCATCATCGCCGAGTATCGATTCCTCATCCACTCCATGCAAAGGGGCATCGGAAACTCCGGTAAAAAGTTTGATCGCGATCCAACGGTCGGATCAAAAGTTATGGCCCTTTCGAACCGTCACTCAAGCTTGGCGCGACCGAGACCTCATCATCATCAGAGTATCGATTCCTCATCCACTCCATGCAAAGGGCATCAGGAAACTCCGGTAAAAGTTTGATCGCGATCCAACGGTCGGATCAAAAGTTATGGCCCTTTCGAACCGTCACTCAAGCTTGGCGCGACCGGACCTCATCATCGCCGAGTATCGATTCCTCATCCACTCCATGCAAAGGGGCATCAGGAAACTCCGGTAAAAGTTTGATCGCGATCCAACGGTCGGATCAAAAGTTATGGCCCTTTCGAACCGTCACTCAAGCTTGGCGCGACCGAGACCTCATCATCGCGAGTATCGATTCCTCATCCACTCCATGCAAAGGGCATCAGGAAACTCCGGTAAAAGTTTGATCGCGATCCAACGGTCGGATCAAAAGTTATGGCCCTTTCGAACCGTCACTCAAAAGCTGGCGCGACCAGACCTCATCATCGCCGAGTATCGATTCCTCATCCACTCCATGCAAAGGGGCATCAGGAAACTCCGAGTAAAAGTTTGATCGCGATCCAACGGTCGGATCAAAAGTTATGGCCCTTTCGAGCCGTCACTCAAGCACTGGCGCGACCGAGACCTCGTCATCATCGCCGGTATCGATTCCTCATCCACTCCATGCAAAGGGGCATCGGAAACTCGAGTAAAAGTTTGATCGCGATCCAACGGTCGGATCAAAAGTTATGGCCCTTTGGACCGTCACTCAAGCACAGCGCGACCGAGACCTCATCATCGCCGAGTATCGATTCCTCATCCACTCCATGCAAAGGGCATCCGGAAACTCCGGTAAAAGTTTGATCGCGATCCAACGGTCGGATCAAAAGTTATGGCCCTTTCGAGCCGTCACTCAAGCTTGGCGCGACCGAGACCTCATCATCATCGAGTATCGATTCCTCATCCACTCCATGCAAAGGGGCATCAGGAAACTCCGGTAAAAGTTTGATCGCGATCCAACGGTCGGATCAAAAGTTATGGCCCTTTCAAACCGTCACTCAAGCTTGGCGCGACCGAGACCTCATCATCGCCGAGTATCGATTCCTCATCCACTCCATGCAAAGGGGCATCAGGAAACTCCGGTAAAAGTTTGATCGCGATCCAACGGTCGGATCAAAAGTTATGGCCCTTTCGACCGTCACTCAAGCACGGCGCGACCGGACCTCATCATCGCCGAGTATCGATTCCTCATCCACTCCATGCAAAGGGGCATCCAGGAAACTCCGGTAAAAGTTTGATCGCGATCCAACGGTCGGATCAAAAGTTATGGCCCTTTCGAACCGTCACTCCAAGCTTGGCGCGACCAGGACCTCATCATCGCCAGTATCGATTCCTCATCCACTCCATGCAAAGGGGCATCGGAAACTCCGAGTAAAAGTTTGATCGCGATCCAACGGTCGGATCAAAAGTTATGGCCCTTTCGACCGTCACTCAAGCTTGGCGCGACCAGACCTCATCATCGCCGAGTATCGATTCCTCATCCACTCCATGCAAAGGGGCATCCAGGAAACTCCGGTAAAAGTTTGATCGCGATCCAACGGTCGGATCAAAAGTTATGGCCCTTTCGACCGTCACTCAAGCTTGGCGCGACCGAGACCTCATCATCGCCGAGTATCGATTCCTCATCCACTCCATGCAAAGGGGCATCCAGGAAACTCCGGTAAAAGTTTGATCGCGATCCAACGGTCGGATCAAAAGTTATGGCCCTTTCAAACCGTCACTCAAGCACAGCGCGACCGGACCTCATCATCGCCGAGTATCGATTCCTCATCCACTCCATGCAAAGGGCATCCGGAAACTCCGAGTAAAAGTTTGATCGCGATCCAACGGTCGGATCAAAAGTTATGGCCCTTTCGAACCGTCACTCAAGCTTGGCGCGACCGGACCTCATCATCGCCGAGTATCGATTCCTCATCCACTCCATGCAAAGGGCATCCGGAAACTCCAGTAAAAGTTTGATCGCGATCCAACGGTCGGATCAAAAGTTATGGCCCTTTCAAAGCCGTCACTCAAGCACTTGGCGCGACCGGACCTCATCATCGCCGGTATCGATTCCTCATCCACTCCATGCAAAGGGCATCCAGGAAACTCCGGTAAAAGTTTGATCGCGATCCAACGGTCGGATCAAAAGTTATGGCCCTTTCGACCGTCACTCAAGCACTTGGCGCGACCGAGACCTCATCATCGCCGAGTATCGATTCCTCATCCACTCCATGCAAAGGGGCATCCAGGAAACTCCGAGTAAAAGTTTGATCGCGATCCAACGGTCGGATCAAAAGTTATGGCCCTTTCAAACCGTCACTCAAGCTTGGCGCGACCGAGACCTCATCATCGCCGAGTATCGATTCCTCATCCACTCCATGCAAAGGGCATCAGGAAACTCCGAGTAAAAGTTTGATCGCGATCCAACGGTCGGATCAAAAGTTATGGCCCTTTCGAGAACCGTCACTCAAGCTTGGCGCGACCAGACCTCATCATCGCCGAGTATCGATTCCTCATCCACTCCATGCAAAGGGCATCCGGAAACTCCGGTAAAAGTTTGATCGCGATCCAACGGTCGGATCAAAAGTTATGGCCCTTTCGAAACCGTCACTCAAGCTGGCGCGACCGGACCTCATCATCCGAGTATCGATTCCTCATCCACTCCATGCAAAGGGGCATCCCGGAAACTCCGAGTAAAAGTTTGATCGCGATCCAACGGTCGGATCAAAAGTTATGGCCCTTTCGAACCGTCACTCAAGCTTGGCGCGACCGAGACCTCATCATCGAGTATCGATTCCTCATCCACTCCATGCAAGGGGCATCCGGAAACTCCGGTAAAAGTTTGATCGCGATCCAACGGTCGGATCAAAAGTTATGGCCCTTTGAACCGTCACTCAAGCTTTGGCGCGACCGAGACCTCATCATGCCGAGTATCGATTCCTCATCCACTCCATGCAAAGGGCATCGGAAACTCCGAGTAAAAGTTTGATCGCGATCCAACGGTCGGATCAAAAGTTATGGCCCTTTCGAACCGTCACTCAAGCTTGGCGCGACCGGACCTCATCATCGCCGAGTATCGATTCCTCATCCACTCCATGCAAAGGGGCATCCGGAAACTCCGGTAAAAGTTTGATCGCGATCCAACGGTCGGATCAAAAGTTATGGCCCTTTCGACCGTCACTCAATCTTGGCGCGACCGGACCTCATCATCGAGTATCGATTCCTCATCCACTCCATGCAAAGGGCATCGGAAACTCCAGTAAAAGTTTGATCGCGATCCAACGGTCGGATCAAAAGTTATGGGCCCTTTCGAACCGTCACTCAAGCTTGGCGCGACCGGACCTCATCATCGCCGAGTATCGATTCCTCATCCACTCCATGCAAAGGGCATCCGGAAACTCCGGTAAAAGTTTGATCGCGATCCAACGGTCGGATCAAAAGTTATGGCCCTTTCGAACCGTCACTCAAGCACTTGGCGCGACCGGACCTCATCATCGCCGGGTATCGATTCCTCATCCACTCCATGCAAAGGGCATCCAGGAAACTCCGGTAAAAGTTTGATCGCGATCCAACGGTCGGATCAAAAGTTTGGGCCCTTCGAACGGTCACTCAAGCTTGGCGCGACCGAGACCTCATCATCGCCAGTATCGATTCCTCATCCACTCCATGCAAAGGGCATCGGAAACTCCGGTAAAAGTTTGATCGCGATCCAACGGTCGGATCAAAAGTTATGGCCCTTTCGAACCGTCACTCAAGCTGGCGCGACCGAGACCTCATCATCGCAGAGTATCGATTCCTCATCCACTCCATGCAAAGGGCATCCAGGAAACTCCAGTAAAAGTTTGATCGCGATCCAACGGTCGGATCAAAAGTTATGGCCCTTTCGAACCGTCACTCAAGCTTGGCGCGACCGAGACCTCATCATCGCCGGTATCGATTCCTCATCCACTCCATGCAAAGGGGCATCAGGAAACTCCGGTAAAAGTTTGATCGCGATCCAACGGTCGGATCAAAAGTTATGGCCCTTTCAAACGTCACTCAAGCTTGGCGCGACCAGACCTCATCATCGAGTATCGATTCCTCATCCACTCCATGCAAAGGGCATCGGAAACTCCGAGTAAAAGTTTGATCGCGATCCAACGGTCGGATCAAAAGTTATGGCCCTTTCGACCGTCACTCAATCTTGGCGCGACCGGACCTCATCATCGCCGAGTATCGATTCCTCATCCACTCCATGCAAAGGGCATCAGGAAACTCCGGTAAAAGTTTGATCGCGATCCAACGGTCGGATCAAAAGTTATGGCCCTTCGAGCCATCACTCAAGCTTGGCGCGACCGGACCTCATCATCGCCGAGTATCGATTCCTCATCCACTCCATGCAAAGGGGCATCGGAAACTCCGAGTAAAAGTTTGATCGCGATCCAACGGTCGGATCAAAAGTTATGGCCCTTTCGAACCGTCACTCAAGCTTGGCGCGACCGAGACCTCATCATCGCCGAGTATCGATTCCTCATCCACTCCATGCAAAGGGGCATCAGGAAACTCCGGTAAAAGTTTGATCGCGATCCAACGGTCGGATCAAAAGTTATGGCCCTTTCGAACCGTCACTCAAGCTTGGCGCGACCGAGACCTCATCATCGCCGAGTATCGATTCCTCATCCACTCCATGCAAAGGGGCATCAGGAAACTCCGGTAAAAGTTTGATCGCGATCCAACGGTCGGATCAAAAGTTATGGCCCTTTCGAACCGTCACTCAAGCTGGCGCGACCGAGACCTCATCATCGCCGGGTATCGATTCCTCATCCACTCCATGCAAAGGGCATCAGGAAACTCCGAGTAAAAGTTTGATCGCGATCCAACGGTCGGATCAAAAGTTATGGCCCTTTCGAGCCGATCACTCAAGCTTGGCGCGACCGAGACCTCATCATCGCCGAGTATCGATTCCTCATCCACTCCATGCAAAGGGCATCCGGAAACTCCGGTAAAAGTTTGATCGCGATCCAACGGTCGGATCAAAAGTTATGGCCCTTTCGAACCGTCACTCAAGCACTGGCGCGACCCGGACCTCATCATCGCCGAGTATCGATTCCTCATCCACTCCATGCAAAGGGGCATCCAGGAAACTCCGAGTAAAAGTTTGATCGCGATCCAACGGTCGGATCAAAAGTTATGGCCCTTTCGAACCCGTCACTCAAGCTTGGCGCGACCGAGACCTCATCATCGCCGGTATCGATTCCTCATCCACTCCATGCAAAGGGCATCAGGAAACTCCGGTAAAAGTTTGATCGCGATCCAACGGTCGGATCAAAAGTTATGGCCCTCTTCGAACCGTCACTCAATCTTGGCGCGACCGAGGACCTCATCATCGCCGAGTATCGATTCCTCATCCACTCCATGCAAAGGGGCATCCGGAAACTCCGGTAAAAGTTTGATCGCGATCCAACGGTCGGATCAAAAGTTATGGCCCTTTCGACCGTCACTCAAGCATGGCGCGACCGGACCTCATCATCATCGAGTATCGATTCCTCATCCACTCCATGCAAAGGGGCATCCGGAAACTCCGAGTAAAAGTTTGATCGCGATCCAACGGTCGGATCAAAAAGTTATGGCCCTTTCGAGCGTCACTCAATCTTGGCGCGACCGAGACCTCATCATCGCCGAGTATCGATTCCTCATCCACTCCATGCAAAGGGGCATCCAGGAAACTCCAGTAAAAGTTTGATCGCGATCCAACGGTCGGATCAAAAGTTATGGCCCTTTCGAGCCGTCACTCAAGCACAGCGCGACCGGACCTCATCATCGCCGAGTATCGATTCCTCATCCACTCCATGCAAAGGGCATCCAGGAAACTCCGGTAAAAGTTTGATCGCGATCCAACGGTCGGATCAAAAGTTATGGCCCTTTCGAACCGTCACTCAAGCTTGGCGCGACCGAGACCTCATCATCGCCGAGTATCGATTCCTCATCCACTCCATGCAAAGGGCATCCGGAAACTCCGAGTAAAAGTTTGATCGCGATCCAACGGTCGGATCAAAAGTTATGGCCCTTTCGAACCGTCACTCAAGCTGGCGCGACCGAGACCTCATCATCATCGGAGTATCGATTCCTCATCCACTCCATGCAAAGGGGCATCCGGAAACTCCGGTAAAAGTTTGATCGCGATCCAACGGTCGGATCAAAAGTTATGGCCCTTTCGAACCGTCACTCAAGCACAGCGCGACCGGACCTCATCATCGCCGAGTATCGATTCCTCATCCACTCCATGCAAAAGGGGCATCGGAAACTCCGGTAAAAGTTTGATCGCGATCCAACGGTCGGATCAAAAGTTATGGCCCTTTCGAACCGTCACTCAAGCTTGGCGCGACCGAGACCTCATCATCGCCGAGTATCGATTCCTCATCCACTCCATGCAAAGGGCATCCAGGAAACTCGAGTAAAAGTTTGATCGCGATCCAACGGTCGGATCAAAAGTTATGGCCCTTTCGACCGTCACTCAAGCTGGCGCGACCGGACCTCATCATCCCGAGTATCGATTCCTCATCCACTCCATGCAAAGGGCATCCGGAAACTCCGAGTAAAAGTTTGATCGCGATCCAACGGTCGGATCAAAAGTTATGGCCCTTTCGACCGTCACTCAAGCTTGGCGCGACCGGACCTCATCATCGCAGAGTATCGATTCCTCATCCACTCCATGCAAAGGGCATCAGGAAACTCCGGTAAAAGTTTGATCGCGATCCAACGGTCGGATCAAAAGTTATGGCCCTTTCGAACCGTCACTCAATCTTGGCGCGACCGAGACCTCATCATCGCCAGTATCGATTCCTCATCCACTCCATGCAAAGGGCATCAGGAAACTCCGAGTAAAAGTTTGATCGCGATCCAACGGTCGGATCAAAAGTTATGGCCCTTTCGAACCGTCACTCAAGCTTGGCGCGACCGGACCTCATCATCGAGTATCGATTCCTCATCCACTCCATGCAAAGGGGCATCAGGAAACTCCGGTAAAAGTTTGATCGCGATCCAACGGTCGGATCAAAAGTTATGGCCCTTTCGAACCGTCACTCAAGCTGGCGCGACCGGACCTCATCATCGCCGAGTATCGATTCCTCATCCACTCCATGCAAAGGGCATCGGAAACTCCGGTAAAAGTTTGATCGCGATCCAACGGTCGGATCAAAAGTTATGGCCCTTTCGAACCGTCCTCAAGCTTGGCGCGACCAGACCTCATCATCGCCGAGTATCGATTCCTCATCCACTCCATGCAAAGGGGCATCCGGAAACTCCGGTAAAAGTTTGATCGCGATCCAACGGTCGGATCAAAAGTTATGGCCCTTTCGAACCGTCACTCAAGCTTGGCGCGACCGGACCTCATCATCGCCGAGTATCGATTCCTCATCCACTCCATGCAAAGGGGCATCCGGAAACTCCGGTAAAAGTTTGATCGCGATCCAACGGTCGGATCAAAAGTTATGGCCCTTTCGAACCGTCACTCAAGCTTGGCGCGACCCGGACCTCATCATCATCGAGTATCGATTCCTCATCCACTCCATGCAAAGGGCATCGGAAACTCCGGTAAAAGTTTGATCGCGATCCAACGGTCGGATCAAAAGTTATGGCCCTTTCGAACCGTCACTCAAGCTTGGCGCGACCAGACCCTCATCATCGAGTATCGATTCCTCATCCACTCCATGCAAAGGGGCATCCGGAAACTCCGGTAAAAGTTTGATCGCGATCCAACGGTCGGATCAAAAGTTATGGCCCTTTCGAACCGTCACTCAAGCTTGGCGCGACCGGACCTCATCATCGCCGAGTATCGATTCCTCATCCACTCCATGCAAAGGGCATCCAGGAAACTCCGGTAAAAGTTTGATCGCGATCCAACGGTCGGATCAAAAGTTATGGCCCTTTCGAACCGTCACTCAAGCACTGGCGCGACCGGACCTCATCATCGCCAGTATCGATTCCTCATCCACTCCATGCAAAGGGGCATCCGGAAACTCCGGTAAAAGTTTGATCGCGATCCAACGGTCGGATCAAAAGTTATGGCCCTTTCGAACCGTCACTCAAGCTTGGCGCGACCGAGACCTCATCATCGCCAGGAGTATCGATTCCTCATCCACTCCATGCAAAGGGCATCCGGAAACTCCGGTAAAAGTTTGATCGCGATCCAACGGTCGGATCAAAAGTTATGGCCCCTTCGACCGTCACTCAAGCTTGGCGCGACCAGACCTCATCATCGCCGGAGTATCGATTCCTCATCCACTCCATGCAAAGGGCATCAGGAAACTCCGAGTAAAAGTTTGATCGCGATCCAACGGTCGGATCAAAAGTTATGGCCCTTTCGAACCGTCACTCAAGCTTGGCGCGACCGAGACCTCATCATCGCCGAGTATCGATTCCTCATCCACTCCATGCAAAGGGCATCGGAAACTCCGGTAAAAGTTTGATCGCGATCCAACGGTCGGATCAAAAGTTATGGCCCTTCGAACCAGTCACTCAAGCTTGGCGCGACCGGACCTCATCATCATCGAGTATCGATTCCTCATCCACTCCATGCAAAGGGGCATCGGAAACTCCGGTAAAAGTTTGATCGCGATCCAACGGTCGGATCAAAAGTTATGGCCCTTTCGAACCGTCACTCAAGCTGGCGCGACCGAGACCTCATCATCGCCGAGTATCGATTCCTCATCCACTCCATGCAAAGGGCATCCGGAAACTCCGAGTAAAAGTTTGATCGCGATCCAACGGTCGGATCAAAAGTTATGGCCCTTTCGAACAGTCACTCAAGCTTGGCGCGACCGGACCTCATCATCGCCGAGTATCGATTCCTCATCCACTCCATGCAAAGGGCATCCAGGAAACTCCGGTAAAAGTTTGATCGCGATCCAACGGTCGGATCAAAAGTTATGGCCCTTTCGAACCGTCACTCAATCTTGGCGCGACCGAGACCTCATCATCGACCAGAGTATCGATTCCTCATCCACTCCATGCAAAGGGGCATCAGGAAACTCCGGTAAAAGTTTGATCGCGATCCAACGGTCGGATCAAAAGTTATGGCCCTTTCGACCGTCACTCAAGCTTTGGCGCGACCGAGACCTCATCATCATCGAGTATCGATTCCTCATCCACTCCATGCAAAGGGGCATCGGAAACTCCGGTAAAAGTTTGATCGCGATCCAACGGTCGGATCAAAAGTTATGGCCCTTCGAACCGTCACTCAATCTTGGCGCGACCGAGACCTCATCATCGCCGGGAGTATCGATTCCTCATCCACTCCATGCAAAGGGGCATCAGGAAACTCCGGTAAAAGTTTGATCGCGATCCAACGGTCGGATCAAAAGTTATGGCCCTTTCGAACCGTCACTCAAGCACGGCGCGACCGGACCTCATCATCGGGAGTATCGATTCCTCATCCACTCCATGCAAAGGGGCATCCGGAAACTCCGAGTAAAAGTTTGATCGCGATCCAACGGTCGGATCAAAAGTTATGGCCCTTTCGAACCGTCACTCAAGCACGGCGCGACCGGACCTCATCATCGCCGAGTATCGATTCCTCATCCACTCCATGCAAAGGGCATCCGGAAACTCCGGTAAAAGTTTGATCGCGATCCAACGGTCGGATCAAAAGTTATGGCCCTTTCGAACCGTCACTCAATCTTGGCGCGACCGAGACCTCATCATCGCGAGTATCGATTCCTCATCCACTCCATGCAAAGGGGCATCAGGAAACTCCGAGTAAAAGTTTGATCGCGATCCAACGGTCGGATCAAAAGTTATGGCCCTTTCAAACCGTCACTCAAGCTGCGCGCGACCAGACCTCATCATCGCCGAGTATCGATTCCTCATCCACTCCATGCAAAGGGCATCAGGAAACTCCGAGTAAAAGTTTGATCGCGATCCAACGGTCGGATCAAAAGTTATGGCCCTTTCGAGCCGTCACTCAAGCTTGGCGCGACCGAGACCTCATCATCGAGTATCGATTCCTCATCCACTCCATGCAAAGGGGCATCCGGAAACTCCGGTAAAAGTTTGATCGCGATCCAACGGTCGGATCAAAAGTTATGGCCCTTTCGACCGTCACTCAAAGCCTGGCGCGACCGGACCTCATCATCGCCGAGTATCGATTCCTCATCCACTCCATGCAAAGGGCATCCGGAAACTCGAGTAAAAGTTTGATCGCGATCCAACGGTCGGATCAAAAGTTATGGCCCTTTCGAACCGTCACTCAAGCTTGGCGCGACCGGACCTCATCATCGAGTATCGATTCCTCATCCACTCCATGCAAAGGGGCATCGGAAACTCCGGTAAAAGTTTGATCGCGATCCAACGGTCGGATCAAAAGTTATGGGGCCCTTTCGAACCGTCACTCAAGCTTGGGCGACCGAGACCTCATCATCATCGGGTATCGATTCCTCATCCACTCCATGCAAAAGGGCATCGGAAACTCCAGTAAAAGTTTGATCGCGATCCAACGGTCGGATCAAAAGTTATGGCCCTTTCGAACCGTCACTCAAGCTTGGCGCGACCGGACCTCATCATCGCCGAGTATCGATTCCTCATCCACTCCATGCAAAGGGCATCAGGAAACTCCGGTAAAAGTTTGATCGCGATCCAACGGTCGGATCAAAAGTTATGGCCCTTTCGAACCGTCACTCAATCTGGCGCGACCCAGACCTCATCATCGCCGAGTATCGATTCCTCATCCACTCCATGCAAAGGGGCATCCAGGAAACTCCGGTAAAAGTTTGATCGCGATCCAACGGTCGGATCAAAAGTTATGGCCCTTTCGAACCGTCACTCAAGCTGGCGCGACCGGACCTCATCATCGAGTATCGATTCCTCATCCACTCCATGCAAAGGGCATCCAGGAAACTCCGGTAAAAGTTTGATCGCGATCCAGCGGTCGGATCAAAAGTTATGGCCCTTTCGAACCGTCACTCAAGCTTGGCGCGACCGAGACCTCATCATCATCGAGGTATCGATTCCTCATCCACTCCATGCAAAGGGCATCAGGAAACTCCGGTAAAAGTTTGATCGCGATCCAACGGTCGGATCAAAAGTTATGGCCCAGCCTCGGCCGTCACTCAAGCTTGGCGCGACCGAGACCTCATCATCGCCGAGTATCGATTCCTCATCCACTCCATGCAAAGGGCATCAGGAAACTCCGGTAAAAGTTTGATCGCGATCCAACGGTCGGATCAAAAGTTATGGCCCTTTCGAACCGTCACTCAAGCTTGGCGCGACCGGACCTCATCATCATCGAGTATCGATTCCTCATCCACTCCATGCAAAGGGGCATCCGGAAACTCCGGTAAAAGTTTGATCGCGATCCAACGGTCGGATCAAAAGTTATGGCCCTTTCGAACCGTCACTCAAGCTTGGCGCGACCGGACCTCATCATCCCGAGTATCGATTCCTCATCCACTCCATGCAAAAGTGCATCCGGAAACTCCTGTAAAAGTTTGATCGCGATCCAACGGTCGGATCAAAAGTTATGGCCCTTTCAAACCGTCACTCAAGCCTGCGCGACCAGACCTCATCATCGCCGAGTATCGATTCCTCATCCACTCCATGCAAAGGGGCATCCGGAAACTCCGGTAAAAGTTTGATCGCGATCCAACGGTCGGATCAAAAGTTATGGCCCTTTCGACCGTCACTCAAGCTTGGCGCGACCGGACCTCATCATCGTCGAGTATCGATTCCTCATCCACTCCATGCAAAGGGCATCCAGGAAACTCCGAGTAAAAGTTTGATCGCGATCCAACGGTCGGATCAAAAGTTATGGCCCTTTCGAACCGTCACTCAAGCTTGGCGCGACCGGACCTCATCATCGCGAGTATCGATTCCTCATCCACTCCATGCAAAGGGGCATCCAGGAAACTCCGAGTAAAAGTTTGATCGCGATCCAACGGTCGGATCAAAAGTTATGGCCCTTTCAAGAGCCGTCACTCAAGCACAGCGCGACCGAGACCTCATCATCGCCGAGTATCGATTCCTCATCCACTCCATGCAAAGGGGCATCGGAAACTCCGAGTAAAAGTTTGATCGCGATCCAACGGTCGGATCAAAAGTTATGGCCCTTTCGAACCGTCACTCAAGCTTGGCGCGACCAGACCTCATCATCACGAGTATCGATTCCTCATCCACTCCATGCAAAGGGGCATCCGGAAACTCCGGTAAAAGTTTGATCGCGATCCAACGGTCGGATCAAAAGTTATGGCCCTTTCAAACCGTCACTCAAGCTTGGCGCGACCCGGACCTCATCATCGCCGAGTATCGATTCCTCATCCACTCCATGCAAAGGGCATCAGGAAACTCCGGTAAAAGTTTGATCGCGATCCAACGGTCGGATCAAAAGTTATGGCCCTTTCAAACCGTCACTCAAGCTTGGCGCGACCGGACCTCATCATCATCGAGTATCGATTCCTCATCCACTCCATGCAAAGGGGCATCAGGAAACTCCGGTAAAAGTTTGATCGCGATCCAACGGTCGGATCAAAAGTTATGGCCCTTTCGAACCGTCACTCAAGCTTGGCGACCGAGACCTCATCATCGCGAGTATCGATTCCTCATCCACTCCATGCAAAGGGGCATCCGGAAACTCCGGTAAAAGTTTGATCGCGATCCAACGGTCGGATCAAAAGTTATGGCCCTTTCAAGCCGTCACTCAAGCTTGGCGCGACCGGACCTCATCATCGCCGAGTATCGATTCCTCATCCACTCCATGCAAAGGGCATCCAGGAAACTCCGAGTAAAAGTTTGATCGCGATCCAACGGTCGGATCAAAAGTTATGGCCCTTTCGAGCCGTCACTCAAGCTTGGCGCGACCGAGACCTCATCATCGCCGAGTATCGATTCCTCATCCACTCCATGCAAAAGGGCATCCGGAAACTCCAGTAAAAAGTTTGATCGCGATCCAACGGTCGGATCAAAAGTTATGGCCCTTTCGACCGTCACTCAAGCATGGCGCGACCAGACCTCATCATCGCCGAGTATCGATTCCTCATCCACTCCATGCAAAGGGCATCCGGAAACTCCGGTAAAAGTTTGATCGCGATCCAACGGTCGGATCAAAAGTTATGGCCCTTTCGAACCGTCACTCAAGCACAGCGCGACCGGACCTCATCATCGCCGAGTATCGATTCCTCATCCACTCCATGCAAAGGGGCATCCAGGAAACTCCGAGTAAAAGTTTGATCGCGATCCAACGGTCGGATCAAAAGTTATGGCCCTTTCGAACCGTCACTCAAGCTTGAGCGCGACCAGACCTCATCATCGCCGAGTATCGATTCCTCATCCACTCCATGCAAAGGGGCATCGGAAACTCCGGTAAAAGTTTGATCGCGATCCAACGGTCGGATCAAAAGTTATGGCCCTTTCGAGAAACCGTCACTCAAGCTTGGCGCGACCGGACCTCATCATCGCAGTATCGATTCCTCATCCACTCCATGCAAAGGGGCATCAGGAAACTCCGAGTAAAAGTTTGATCGCGATCCAACGGTCGGATCAAAAGTTATGGCCCTTTCGAACCGTCACTCAAGCTTGGCGCGACCGAGACCTCATCATCAGCGAGTATCGATTCCTCATCCACTCCATGCAAAGGGCATCGGAAACTCCGGTAAAAGTTTGATCGCGATCCAACGGTCGGATCAAAAGTTATGGCCCTTCGAACCGTCACTCAAGCTTGGCGCGACCGAGACCTCATCATCATAGAGTATCGATTCCTCATCCACTCCATGCAAAGGGGCATCGGAAACTCCGGTAAAAGTTTGATCGCGATCCAACGGTCGGATCAAAAGTTATGGCCCTTTCGAACCGTCACTCAAGCTGGCGCGACCCGGACCTCATCATCGCCGAGTATCGATTCCTCATCCACTCCATGCAAAGGGCATCGGAAACTCCGGTAAAAGTTTGATCGCGATCCAACGGTCGGATCAAAAGTTATGGCCCTTTCGAACCGTCACTCAAGCTTGGCGCGACCGAGACCTCATCATCGCGAGTATCGATTCCTCATCCACTCCATGCAAAGGGGCATCCGGAAACTCCGGTAAAAGTTTGATCGCGATCCAACGGTCGGATCAAAAGTTATGGCCCTTTCGAACCGTCACTCAATCTTGGCGCGACCCGGACCTCATCATCGCCGAGTATCGATTCCTCATCCACTCCATGCAAAGGGCATCGGAAACTCCGAGTAAAAGTTTGATCGCGATCCAACGGTCGGATCAAAAGTTATGGCCCTTTCGAGCCGTCACTCAAGCTTGGCGCGACCGGACCTCATCATCGCCGAGTATCGATTCCTCATCCACTCCATGCAAAGGGGCATCCGGAAACTCCGGTAAAAGTTTGATCGCGATCCAACGGTCGGATCAAAAGTTATGGCCCTTTCGAACCGTCACTCAATCTTGGCGCGACCAGACCTCATCATCGCAGAGTATCGATTCCTCATCCACTCCATGCAAAGGGGCATCTGGAAACACCGGTAAAAGTTTGATCGCGATCCAACGGTCGGATCAAAAGTTATGGCCCTTTCGAACCGTCACTCAAGCTTGGCGCGACCGGACCTCATCATCGCCGAGTATCGATTCCTCATCCACTCCATGCAAAGGGCATCCGGAAACTCCGGTAAAAGTTTGATCGCGATCCAACGGTCGGATCAAAAGTTATGGCCCTTTCGAACCGTCACTCAAGCCTGGCGCGACCGGACCTCATCATCATCGAGTATCGATTCCTCATCCACTCCATGCAAGGGGCATCCAGGAAACTCCGAGTAAAAGTTTGATCGCGATCCAACGGTCGGATCAAAAGTTATGGCCCTTTCGAACCGTCACTCAAGCTTGGCGCGACCGGACCTCATCATCGCGAGTATCGATTCCTCATCCACTCCATGCAAAGGGGCATCCGGAAACTCCGGTAAAAGTTTGATCGCGATCCAACGGTCGGATCAAAAGTTATGGCCCTTTCGAACCGTCACTCAAGCTGGCGCGACCGGACCTCATCATCGCAGTATCGATTCCTCATCCACTCCATGCAAAGGGCATCCGGAAACTCCAGTAAAAGTTTGATCGCGATCCAACGGTCGGATCAAAAGTTATGGCCCTTTCGAACCGTCACTCCAAAGCTGGCGCGACCGAGACCTCATCATCGTCGAGTATCGATTCCTCATCCACTCCATGCAAAGGGCATCAGGAAACTCCGGTAAAAGTTTGATCGCGATCCACGGTCGGATCAAAAGTTATGGCCCTTTCGACGATCACTCAAGCAGCGCGACCCAGACCTCATCATCGAGTATCGATTCCTCATCCACTCCATGCAAAGGGGCATCCGGAAACTCCGAGTAAAAGTTTGATCGCGATCCAACGGTCGGATCAAAAGTTATGGCCCTTTCGGAGCCGTCACTCAAGCTTGGCGCGACGAGACCTCATCATCGCCGAGTGTATCGATTCCTCATCCACTCCATGCAAAGGGGCATCGGAAACTCCGGTAAAAGTTTGATCGCGATCCAACGGTCGGATCAAAAGTTATGGCCCCTTTCGAACGAACCGTCACTCAAGCCTTGGCGCGACCGGACCTCATCATCCGGGGAGTATCGATTCCTCATCCACTCCATGCAAAGGGGCATCGGAAACTCCGGTAAAAGTTTGATCGCGATCCAACGGTCGGATCAAAAGTTATGGCCCTTTCGAACCGTCACTCAAGCTTGGGCGACCGAGACCTCATCATCGCCGAGTATCGATTCCTCATCCACTCCATGCAAAGGGCATCCAGGAAACTCCGAGTAAAAGTTTGATCGCGATCCAACGGTCGGATCAAAAGTTATGGCCCTTTCGAACCGTCACTCAAGCTTGGCGCGACCGGACCTCATCATCATCGGAGTATCGATTCCTCATCCACTCCATGCAAAGGGCATCCAGGAAACTCCGAGTAAAAGTTTGATCGCGATCCAACGGTCGGATCAAAAGTTATGGCCACTTTCGAACCGTCACTCAAGCACTGGCGCGACCGAGACCTCATCATCATCGAGTATCGATTCCTCATCCACTCCATGCAAAGGGGCATCCAGGAAACTCCGGTAAAAGTTTGATCGCGATCCAACGGTCGGATCAAAAGTTATGGCCCTTTCGAGCCGTCACTCAAGCTTGGCGCGACCGAGACCTCATCATCGCCGAGTATCGATTCCTCATCCACTCCATGCAAAGGGGCATCGGAAACTCCGAGTAAAAGTTTGATCGCGATCCAACGGTCGGATCAAAAGTTATGGCCCTTTCAAACCGTCACTCAAGCTTGGCGCGACCGAGACCTCATCATCGCCGAGTATCGATTCCTCATCCACTCCATGCAAAGGGCATCGGAAACTCCGGTAAAAGTTTGATCGCGATCCAACGGTCGGATCAAAAGTTATGGCCCTTTCGAACCGTCACTCAATCTTGGCGCGACCGAGACCTCATCATCATCGAGTATCGATTCCTCATCCACTCCATGCAAAGGGGCATCCGGAAACTCCGGTAAAAGTTTGATCGCGATCCAACGGTCGGATCAAAAGTTATGGCCCTTTCGAACCGTCACTCAAGCTTGGCGCGACCGGACCCCTTCATCGCCGGGTATCGATTCCTCATCCACTCCATGCAAGGGCATCCAGGAAACTCCAGTAAAAGTTTGATCGCGATCCAACGGTCGGATCAAAAGTTATGGCCCTTTCGAACCGTCACTCAAGCTTGGCGCGACCCGGACCTCATCATCCCGAGTATCGATTCCTCATCCACTCCATGCAAAGGGCATCCGGAAACTCCGGTAAAAGTTTGATCGCGATCCAACGGTCGGATCAAAAGTTATGGCCCTTTCGAAGCGTCACTCAAGCTTGGCGCGACCGAGACCTCATCATCATCGAGTATCGATTCCTCATCCACTCCATGCAAAGGGGCATCCGGAAACTCCGGTAAAAGTTTGATCGCGATCCAACGGTCGGATCAAAAGTTATGGCCCTTTCGAACCGTCACTCAAGCACAGCGCGACCAGACCTCATCATCATCGAGTATCGATTCCTCATCCACTCCATGCAAAGGGCATCAGGAAACTCCGGTAAAAGTTTGATCGCGATCCAACGGTCGGATCAAAAGTTATGGCCCTTTCGACCGTCACTCAAGCTTGGCGCGACCGAGACCTCATCATCATCGAGTATCGATTCCTCATCCACTCCATGCAAAGGGGCATCGGAAACTCCGGTAAAAGTTTGATCGCGATCCAACGGTCGGATCAAAAGTTATGGCCCTTTCGAACCACGTCACTCAAGCACGGCGCGACCGAGACCTCATCATCATCCGAGTATCGATTCCTCATCCACTCCATGCAAAGGGCATCCGGAAACTCCGGTAAAAGTTTGATCGCGATCCAACGGTCGGATCAAAAGTTATGGCCCTTTCGAACCGTCACTCAAGCACTGGCGCGACCGGACCTCATCATCGAGTATCGATTCCTCATCCACTCCATGCAAAGGGCATCCGGAAACTCCGGTAAAAGTTTGATCGCGATCCAACGGTCGGATCAAAAGTTATGGCCCTTTCGAACCGTCACTCAAGCTTGGCGCGACCGAGACCTCATCATCGCCGAGTATCGATTCCTCATCCACTCCATGCAAAGGGGCATCCGGAAACTCCGGTAAAAGTTTGATCGCGATCCAACGGTCGGATCAAAAGTTATGGCCCTTTCAAACCGTCACTCAAGCTCTGGCGCGACCGAGACCTCATCATCGCCGAGTATCGATTCCTCATCCACTCCATGCAAAGGGCATCCGGAAACTCCGGTAAAAGTTTGATCGCGATCCAACGGTCGGATCAAAAGTTATGGCCCTTTCGAACCGTCCTCTCAATCTTGGCGCGACCGAGACCTCATCATCATCGAGTATCGATTCCTCATCCACTCCATGCAAAGGGCATCCAGGAAACTCCGGTAAAAGTTTGATCGCGATCCAACGGTCGGATCAAAAGTTATGGCCCTTTCGAACCGTCACTCAAGCCTGGCGCGACCGAGACCTCATCATCCGAGTATCGATTCCTCATCCACTCCATGCAAAGGGCATCCGGAAACTCCGGTAAAAGTTTGATCGCGATCCAACGGTCGGATCAAAAGTTATGGCCCTTTCGAACCGTCACTCAAGCCAGCGCGACCGAGACCTCATCATCGTCGAGTATCGATTCCTCATCCACTCCATGCAAAGGGGCATCCGGAAACTCCGGTAAAAGTTTGATCGCGATCCAACGGTCGGATCAAAAGTTATGGCCCTTTCGAGCCGTCACTCAAGCTTGGCGCGACCGAGACCTCATCATCATCGAGTATCGATTCCTCATCCACTCCATGCAAAGGGGCATCCGGAAACTCCGGTAAAAGTTTGATCGCGATCCAACGGTCGGATCAAAAGTTATGGCCCTTTCGAACCGTCACTCAAGCTTGGCGCGACCGGACCTCATCATCATCGAGTATCGATTCCTCATCCACTCCATGCAAAGGGCATCGGAAACTCCGGTAAAAGTTTGATCGCGATCCAACGGTCGGATCAAAAGTTATGGCCCTTTCGAACCGTCACTCAAGCTTGGCGCGACCGAGACCTCATCATCGCCGAGTATCGATTCCTCATCCACTCCATGCAAAGGGGCATCCGGAAACTCCGGTAAAAGTTTGATCGCGATCCAACGGTCGGATCAAAAGTTATGGCCCTTTCAAACGTCACTCAAGCTGGCGCGACCGAGACCTCATCATCATCCCGAGTATCGATTCCTCATCCACTCCATGCAAAGGGCATCCGGAAACTCCGGTAAAAGTTTGATCGCGATCCAACGGTCGGATCAAAAGTTATGGCCCTTTCAGAACGTCACTCAAGCTTGGCGCGACCGAGACCTCATCATCGTGAGTATCGATTCCTCATCCACTCCATGCAAAGGGCATCCGGAAACTCCGGTAAAAGTTTGATCGCGATCCAACGGTCGGATCAAAAGTTATGGCCCTTTCGAAACCGTCACTCAAGCCTGGCGCGACCAGACCTCATCATCGCGAGTATCGATTCCTCATCCACTCCATGCAAAGGGGCATCGGAAACTCCGGTAAAAGTTTGATCGCGATCCAACGGTCGGATCAAAAGTTATGGCCCTTTCGAACCGTCACTCAAGCACAGCGCGACCGGACCTCATCATCGCCGAGTATCGATTCCTCATCCACTCCATGCAAAGGGCATCGGAAACTCCGGTAAAAGTTTGATCGCGATCCAACGGTCGGATCAAAAGTTATGGCCCTTTCGAACCGTCACTCAAGCTTGGCGCGACCGAGACCTCATCATCACTGAGTATCGATTCCTCATCCACTCCATGCAAAGGGGCATCCGGAAACTCCGAGTAAAAGTTTGATCGCGATCCAACGGTCGGATCAAAAGTTATGGCCCTTCGAACCGTCACTCAAGCTTGGCGCGACCGGACCTCATCATCATCGAGTATCGATTCCTCATCCACTCCATGCAAAGGGCATCCGGAAACTCCGAGTAAAAGTTTGATCGCGATCCAACGGTCGGATCAAAAGTTATGGCCCTTTCGAACCGTCACTCAAGCTGGCGCGACCGGACCTCATCATCGCCGAGTATCGATTCCTCATCCACTCCATGCAAAGGGCATCAGGAAACTCCGGTAAAAGTTTGATCGCGATCCAACGGTCGGATCAAAAGTTATGGCCCTTTCGAACGTCACTCAAGCTTGGCGCGACCGAGACCTCATCATCGCCGAGTATCGATTCCTCATCCACTCCATGCAAAGGGCATCAGGAAACTCCGGTAAAAGTTTGATCGCGATCCAACGGTCGGATCAAAAGTTATGGCCCTTTCGAACCGTCACTCAAGCACGGCGCGACCGGACCTCATCATCGCCGAGTATCGATTCCTCATCCACTCCATGCAAAGGGGCATCGGAAACTCCGGTAAAAGTTTGATCGCGATCCAACGGTCGGATCAAAAGTTATGGCCCTTTCGAACCGTCACTCAAGCACTGGCGCGACCGGACCTCATCATCATCGAGTATCGATTCCTCATCCACTCCATGCAAAGGGCATCAGGAAACTCCGGTAAAAGTTTGATCGCGATCCAACGGTCGGATCAAAAGTTATGGCCCTTTCGAACCGTCACTCAAGCTTGGCGCGACCGAGACCTCATCATCATCGAGTATCGATTCCTCATCCACTCCATGCAAAGGGCATCGGAAACTCCGGTAAAAGTTTGATCGCGATCCAACGGTCGGATCAAAAGTTATGGCCCTTTCGAACCGTCACTCAAGCTTAGCGCGACCGAGACCTCATCATCGCAGTATCGATTCCTCATCCACTCCATGCAAAGGGCATCAGGAAACTCCGGTAAAAGTTTGATCGCGATCCAACGGTCGGATCAAAAGTTATGGCCCTTTCGAACCGTCACTCAAGCTTGGCGCGACCGAGACCTCATCATCGCCGAGTATCGATTCCTCATCCACTCCATGCAAAGGGGCATCCAGGAAACTCCGGTAAAAGTTTGATCGCGATCCAACGGTCGGATCAAAAGTTATGGCCCTTTCGAACCGTCACTCAAGCTTGGCGCGACCCAGACCTCATCATCATCGAGTATCGATTCCTCATCCACTCCATGCAAAGGGCATCAGGAAACTCCGGTAAAAGTTTGATCGCGATCCAACGGTCGGATCAAAAGTTATGGCCCTTTCGAACCGTCACTCAAGCTTGGCGCGACCAGACCTCATCATCATCGAGTATCGATTCCTCATCCACTCCATGCAAAGGGCATCCGGAAACTCCGGTAAAAGTTTGATCGCGATCCAACGGTCGGATCAAAAGTTATGGCCCTTTCAAACCGTCACTCAAGCTTGGCGCGACCGGACCTCATCATCGCCGAGTATCGATTCCTCATCCACTCCATGCAAAGGGCATCAGGAAACTCCGGTAAAAGTTTGATCGCGATCCAACGGTCGGATCAAAAGTTATGGCCCTTTCGAACCGTCACTCAAGCACAGCGCGACCAGACCTCATCATCGCCGAGTATCGATTCCTCATCCACTCCATGCAAAAGGGCATCGGAAACTCCGGTAAAAGTTTGATCGCGATCCAACGGTCGGATCAAAAGTTATGGCCCTTTCGAACCGTCACTCTCTTGCACAGCGCGACCCGGACCTCATCATCATCGAGTATCGATTCCTCATCCACTCCATGCAAAGGGCATCCAGGAAACTCCGGTAAAAGTTTGATCGCGATCCAACGGTCGGATCAAAAGTTATGGCCCTTTCGAACCGTCACTCAAGCCTGGCGCGACCAGACCTCATCATCATCGAGTATCGATTCCTCATCCACTCCATGCAAAGGGGCATCCGGAAACTCCGGTAAAAGTTTGATCGCGATCCAACGGTCGGATCAAAAGTTATGGCCCTTTCGAACCGTCACTCAAGCACTTGGCGCGACCGAGACCTCATCATCATCGAGTATCGATTCCTCATCCACTCCATGCAAAGGGGCATCCGGAAACTCCGGTAAAAGTTTGATCGCGATCCAACGGTCGGATCAAAAGTTATGGCCCTTTCGAAACCGTCACTCAAGCCTGGCGCGACCGGACCTCATCATCCCGAGTATCGATTCCTCATCCACTCCATGCAAAGGGGCATCGGAAACTCCGGTAAAAGTTTGATCGCGATCCAACGGTCGGATCAAAAGTTATGGCCCTTTCGAACCGTCACTCAAGCTGGCGCGACCGAGACCTCATCATCATCGAGTATCGATTCCTCATCCACTCCATGCAAAAGGGCATCCGGAAACTCCGAGTAAAAGTTTGATCGCGATCCAACGGTCGGATCAAAAGTTATGGCCCTTTCGAACCGTCACTCAAGCACAGCGCGACCGAGACCTCATCATCGAGTATCGATTCCTCATCCACTCCATGCAAAGGGCATCCGGAAACTCCGGTAAAAGTTTGATCGCGATCCAACGGTCGGATCAAAAGTTATGGCCCTTTCGAAGCAGTCACTCAAGCATCGTGGCGCGACCGAGACCTCATCATCGAGTATCGATTCCTCATCCACTCCATGCAAAGGGCATCGGAAACTCCGGTAAAAGTTTGATCGCGATCCAACGGTCGGATCAAAAGTTATGGCCCTTTCGAAACCGTCACTCAAGCTTGGCGCGACCGGACCTCATCATCGCCGAGTATCGATTCCTCATCCACTCCATGCAAAGGGGCATCCGGAAACTCCAGTAAAAGTTTGATCGCGATCCAACGGTCGGATCAAAAGTTATGGCCCTTTCGACCGTCACTCAATCTGGCGCGACCGGACCTCATCATCATCGAGTATCGATTCCTCATCCACTCCATGCACAAAGGGCATCAGGAAACTCCGGTAAAAGTTTGATCGCGATCCAACGGTCGGATCAAAAGTTATGGCCCTTTCGAAGCCGTCACTCAAGCCTGGCGCGACCGAGACCTCATCATCGCGAGTATCGATTCCTCATCCACTCCATGCAAAGGGCATCCAGGAAACTCCGGTAAAAGTTTGATCGCGATCCAACGGTCGGATCAAAAGTTATGGCCCTTTCGAACCGTCACTCAAGCACAGCGACCGAGACCTCATCATCGCCGAGTATCGATTCCTCATCCACTCCATGCAAAGGGGCATCCGGAAACTCCGAGTAAAAGTTTGATCGCGATCCAACGGTCGGATCAAAAGTTATGGCCCTTCGAACCGTCACTCAAGCACAGCGCGACCGAGACCTCATCATCATCGAGTATCGATTCCTCATCCACTCCATGCAAAGGGCATCAGGAAACTCCGGTAAAAGTTTGATCGCGATCCAACGGTCGGATCAAAAGTTATGGCCCTTTCGAACCGTCACTCAAGCCTGGCGCGACCAGACCTCATCATCGCCGAGTATCGATTCCTCATCCACTCCATGCAAAGGGCATCAGGAAACTCCGAGTAAAAGTTTGATCGCGATCCAACGGTCGGATCAAAAGTTATGGCCCTTTCGACCGTCACTCAAGCACAGCGCGACCAGACCTCATCATCGCCGAGTATCGATTCCTCATCCACTCCATGCAAAGGGCATCAGGAAACTCCGGTAAAAGTTTGATCGCGATCCAACGGTCGGATCAAAAGTTATGGCCCTTTCGACCGTCACTCAATCTGGCGCGACCAGACCTCATCATCAGCGAGTATCGATTCCTCATCCACTCCATGCAAAGGGGCATCAGGAAACTCCGGTAAAAGTTTGATCGCGATCCAACGGTCGGATCAAAAGTTATGGCCCTTCGAACAGTCACTCAAGCTTGGCGCGACCCGAGACCTCATCATCGCGAGTATCGATTCCTCATCCACTCCATGCAAAGGGGCATCCGGAAACTCCGGTAAAAGTTTGATCGCGATCCAACGGTCGGATCAAAAGTTATGGCCCTTTCGAACCGTCACTCAAGCACGGCGCGACCGAGACCTCATCATCATCGAGTATCGATTCCTCATCCACTCCATGCAAAGGGGCATCCAGGAAACTCCGAGTAAAAGTTTGATCGCGATCCAACGGTCGGATCAAAAGTTATGGCCCTTTCGAAGCCGTCACTCAAGCTTGGCGCGACCGAGACCTCATCATCGCCGAGTATCGATTCCTCATCCACTCCATGCAAAGGGGCATCCGGAAACTCCGGTAAAAGTTTGATCGCGATCCAACGGTCGGATCAAAAGTTATGGCCCTTTCGAACCGTCACTCAAGCTTGGCGACGACCGGACCTCATCATCGAGTATCGATTCCTCATCCACTCCATGCAAAGGGGCATCAGGAAACTCCGAGTAAAAGTTTGATCGCGATCCAACGGTCGGATCAAAAGTTATGGCCCTTTCGAACCGTCACTCAAGCCTGGCGCGACCAGACCTCATCATCGCCGAGTATCGATTCCTCATCCACTCCATGCAAAGGGGCATCGGAAACTCCAGTAAAAGTTTGATCGCGATCCAACGGTCGGATCAAAAGTTATGGCCCTTTCGAACCGTCACTCAAGCTGGCGCGACCAGACCTCATCATCATCGAGTATCGATTCCTCATCCACTCCATGCAAAGGGGCATCCAGGAAACTCCGGTAAAAGTTTGATCGCGATCCAACGGTCGGATCAAAAGTTATGGCCCTTTCGAACCGTCACTCAAGCTTGGCGCGACCGGACCTCATCATCATCGAGTATCGATTCCTCATCCACTCCATGCAAAGGGGCATCCGGAAACTCCGGTAAAAGTTTGATCGCGATCCAACGGTCGGATCAAAAGTTATGGCCCTTTGAACCGTCACTCAAGCACTGGCGCGACCGGACCTCATCATCATCGAGTATCGATTCCTCATCCACTCCATGCAAAGGGGCATCCGGAAACTCCGGTAAAAGTTTGATCGCGATCCAACGGTCGGATCAAAAGTTATGGCCCTTTCGAAGCCGTCACTCAAGCTGGCGCGACCGGACCTCATCATCATCGAGTATCGATTCCTCATCCACTCCATGCAAAAGGGCATCAGGAAACTCCGGTAAAAGTTTGATCGCGATCCAACGGTCGGATCAAAAGTTATGGCCCTTTCGAACCGTCACTCAAGCTTGGCGCGACCAGACCTCATCATCACCGAGTATCGATTCCTCATCCACTCCATGCAAAGGGCATCCGGAAACTCCGGTAAAAGTTTGATCGCGATCCAACGGTCGGATCAAAAGTTATGGCCCTTTCGAGCAACCGTCACTCAAGCACTGGCGCGACCAGACCTCATCATCATCACCGAGTATCGATTCCTCATCCACTCCATGCAAAGGGGCATCCGGAAACTCCGGTAAAAGTTTGATCGCGATCCAACGGTCGGATCAAAAGTTATGGCCCTTCGAACCGTCACTCAAGCTTGGCGCGACCGGACCTCATCATCGCCGAGTATCGATTCCTCATCCACTCCATGCAAAAGGGCATCCGGAAACTCCGAGTAAAAGTTTGATCGCGATCCAGCGGTCGGATCAAAAGTTATGGCCCTTTCGAACCGTCACTCAAGCTGGCGCGACCGGACCTCATCATCATCAAGTATCGATTCCTCATCCACTCCATGCAAAGGGGCATCGGAAACTCCGGTAAAAGTTTGATCGCGATCCAGCGGTCGGATCAAAAGTTATGGCCCTTTCAAACCGTCACTCAAGCTGGCGCGACCGAGACCTCATCATCACGAGTATCGATTCCTCATCCACTCCATGCAAAGGGCATCCGGAAACTCCGGTAAAAGTTTGATCGCGATCCAACGGTCGGATCAAAAGTTATGGCCCTTTCGAACCGTCACTCAAGCTGGCGCGACCGGACCTCATCATCGCAGGAGTATCGATTCCTCATCCACTCCATGCAAAGGGCATCAGGAAACTCCGGTAAAAGTTTGATCGCGATCCAACGGTCGGATCAAAAGTTATGGCCCTTTCGAACCGTCACTCAAGCTTGGCGCGACCGGACCTCATCATCGCCGAGTATCGATTCCTCATCCACTCCATGCAAAGGGCATCCGGAAACTCCGAGTAAAAGTTTGATCGCGATCCAACGGTCGGATCAAAAGTTATGGCCCTTTCGAGCCGTCACTCAAGCTGGCGCGACCGAGACCTCATCATCGCCGAGTATCGATTCCTCATCCACTCCATGCAAAGGGGCATCAGGAAACTCCGGTAAAAGTTTGATCGCGATCCAACGGTCGGATCAAAAGTTATGGCCCTTCTGAACCGTCACTCAAGGGTGGCGCGACCGGACCTCATCATCATCGAGTATCGATTCCTCATCCACTCCATGCAAAAGGGCATCCGGAAACTCCGAGTAAAAGTTTGATCGCGATCCAACGGTCGGATCAAAAGTTATGGCCCTTTCGAACCGTCACTCAAGCCTGGCGCGACCGGACCTCATCATCGCCGAGTATCGATTCCTCATCCACTCCATGCAAAGGGCATCAGGAAACTCCGGTAAAAGTTTGATCGCGATCCAACGGTCGGATCAAAAGTTATGGCCCTTTCGAACCGTCACTCAAGCACAGCGCGACCGGACCTCATCATCGGAGTATCGATTCCTCATCCACTCCATGCAAAGGGCATCCGGAAACTCCGGTAAAAGTTTGATCGCGATCCAACGGTCGGATCAAAAGTTATGGCCCTTTCGAACCGTCACTCAAGCTTGGCGCGACCGGACCTCATCATCGCCGAGTATCGATTCCTCATCCACTCCATGCAAAAGGGCATCCAGGAAACTCCGGTAAAAGTTTGATGGCGATCCAACGGTCGGATCAAAAGTTATGGCCCTTTCGAAACCGTCACTCAAGCACGGCGCGACCAGACCTCATCATCACCGAAGTATCGATTCCTCATCCACTCCATGCAAAAGGGGCATCAGGAAACTCCGAGTAAAAGTTTGATCGCGATCCAACGGTCGGATCAAAAGTTATGGCCCTTTCGAACCGTCACTCAAGCACAGCGCGACCAGACCTCATCATCGCCGAGTATCGATTCCTCATCCACTCCATGCAAAGGGCATCAGGAAACTCCGGTAAAAGTTTGATCGCGATCCAACGGTCGGATCAAAAGTTATGGCCCTTTCGAACCGTCACTCAAGCTTGGCGCGACCGAGACCTCATCATCATCGAGTATCGATTCCTCATCCACTCCATGCAAAGGGCATCCAGGAAACTCCGAGTAAAAGTTTGATCGCGATCCAACGGTCGGATCAAAAGTTATGGCCCTTTTCGACCGTCACTCAAGCTTGGCGCGACCAGACCTCATCATCGGCGAGTATCGATTCCTCATCCACTCCATGCAAAGGGCATCAGGAAACTCCGGTAAAAGTTTGATCGCGATCCAACGGTCGGATCAAAAGTTATGGCCCTTTTCGAACCGTCACTCAAGCCTGGCGCGACCGGACCTCATCATCGCCGAGTATCGATTCCTCATCCACTCCATGCAAAGGGCATCCGGAAACTCCGGTAAAAGTTTGATCGCGATCCAACGGTCGGATCAAAAGTTATGGCCCTTTCGAACCGTCACTCAAGCACAGCGCGACCAGACCTCATCATCCGAGTATCGATTCCTCATCCACTCCATGCAAAGGGCATCCAAGGAAACTCCAGTAAAAGTTTGATCGCGATCCAACGGTCGGATCAAAAGTTATGGCCTTCGACCGTCACTCAAGCTGGGCGCGACCGAGACCTCATCATCATCGAGTATCGATTCCTCATCCACTCCATGCAAAGGGCATCGGAAACTCCGGTAAAAGTTTGATCGCGATCCAACGGTCGGATCAAAAGTTATGGCCCTTTCGAGCGTCACTCAATCTGGCGCGACCAGACCTCATCATCGCCGAGTATCGATTCCTCATCCACTCCATGCAAAGGGCATCCAGGAAACTCCGAGTAAAAGTTTGATCGCGATCCAACGGTCGGATCAAAAGTTATGGCCCTTTCGAACCGTCACTCAAGCTTGGCGCGACCGGACCTCATCATCGCCGAGTATCGATTCCTCATCCACTCCATGCAAAGGGCATCAGGAAACTCCGGTAAAAGTTTGATCGCGATCCAACGGTCGGATCAAAAGTTATGGCCCTTTCGAACCGTCACTCAAGCACGGCGCGACCGGACCTCATCATCATCGAGTATCGATTCCTCATCCACTCCATGCAAAGGGGCATCAGGAAACTCCGGTAAAAGTTTGATCGCGATCCAACGGTCGGATCAAAAGTTATGGCCCTTTGAACCGTCACTCAAAAGCGCGACCGGACCTCATCATCGCCGAGTATCGATTCCTCATCCACTCCATGCAAAGGGCATCAGGAAACTCCGGTAAAAGTTTGATCGCGATCCACGGTCGGATCAAAAGTTATGGCCCTTTCAACCGTCACTCAAGCTGGCGCGACCGGACCTCATCATCGCCGAGTATCGATTCCTCATCCACTCCATGCAAAAGGGGCATCCAGGAAACTCCGGTAAAAGTTTGATCGCGATCCAACGGTCGGATCAAAAGTTATGGCCCTTTCGATCCGTCACTCAAGCTGGCGCGACCGAGACCTCATCATCGCCGAGTATCGATTCCTCATCCACTCCATGCAAAGGGCATCCGGAAACTCCGGTAAAAGTTTGATCGCGATCCAACGGTCGGATCAAAAGTTATGGCCCTTTCGATCCGTCACTCAAGCTGGCGCGACCAGACCTCATCATCGCCGAGTATCGATTCCTCATCCACTCCATGCAAAGGGGCATCCAGGAAACTCCGGTAAAAGTTTGATCGCGATCCAACGGTCGGATCAAAAGTTATGGCCCTTTCGAACCGTCACTCAAGCACAGCGCGACCGGACCTCATCATCGTCGAGTATCGATTCCTCATCCACTCCATGCAAAGGGCATCCGGAAACTCCGAGTAAAAGTTTGATCGCGATCCAACGGTCGGATCAAAAGTTATGGCCCTTTCGACCGTCACTCAAGCATGGCGCGACCAGACCTCATCATCGCCGAGTATCGATTCCTCATCCACTCCATGCAAAGGGGCATCCGGAAACTCCAGTAAAAGTTTGATCGCGATCCAACGGTCGGATCAAAAGTTATGGCCCTTTCGAAGCCGTCACTCAAGCACAGCGCGACCGGACCTCATCATCACCGAGTATCGATTCCTCATCCACTCCATGCAAAGGGCATCCGGAAACTCCGGTAAAAGTTTGATCGCGATCCAGCGGTCGGATCAAAAGTTATGGCCCTTTCGAGCCGTCACTCAAGCCTGGCGCGACGAGAGACCTCATCATCCGGAGTATCGATTCCTCATCCACTCCATGCAAAGGGGCATCCAGGAAACTCCGAGTAAAAGTTTGATCGCGATCCAACGGTCGGATCAAAAGTTATGGCCCTTTCGAAACCGTCACTCAAGCTTGGCGCGACCGGACCTCATCATCACGAGTATCGATTCCTCATCCACTCCATGCAAAGGGCATCCGGAAACTCCGGTAAAAGTTTGATCGCGATCCAACGGTCGGATCAAAAGTTATGGCCCTTTCGAACCGTCACTCAAGCACAGCGCGACCGGACCTCATCATCCCAGTATCGATTCCTCATCCACTCCATGCAAAGGGCATCCGGAAACTCCGGTAAAAGTTTGATCGCGATCCAACGGTCGGATCAAAAGTTATGGCCCTTTCGAACCGTCACTCAAGCTTGGCGCGACCAGACCTCATCATCGCCGAGTATCGATTCCTCATCCACTCCATGCAAAGGGCATCCGGAAACTCCGAGTAAAAGTTTGATCGCGATCCAACGGTCGGATCAAAAGTTATGGCCCTTTCGAACCGTCACTCAAGCTTGGCGCGACCGGACCTCATCATCGCCGAGTATCGATTCCTCATCCACTCCATGCAAAGGGGCATCGGAAACTCCGAGTAAAAGTTTGATCGCGATCCAACGGTCGGATCAAAAGTTATGGCCCTTTCGAACCGTCACTCAAGCACAGGCGCGACCGGACCTCATCATCGCGAGTATCGATTCCTCATCCACTCCATGCAAAAGGGCATCAGGAAACTCCGGTAAAAGTTTGATCGCGATCCAACGGTCGGATCAAAAGTTATGGCCCTTTGAACCGTCACTCAAGCATGGCGCGACCCAGACCTCATCATCATCGAGTATCGATTCCTCATCCACTCCATGCAAAGGGGCATCCAGGAAACTCCGAGTAAAAGTTTGATCGCGATCCAACGGTCGGATCAAAAGTTATGGCCCTTTCAAACCGTCACTCAAGCCTGGCGCGACCGGACCTCATCATCGCGGAGTATCGATTCCTCATCCACTCCATGCAAAGGGGCATCAGGAAACTCCGGTAAAAGTTTGATCGCGATCCAACGGTCGGATCAAAAGTTATGGCCCTTTCGAACCGTCACTCAAGCTTTGGCGCGACCAGACCTCATCATCGGCGAGTATCGATTCCTCATCCACTCCATGCAAAGGGCATCCGGAAACTCCGGTAAAAGTTTGATCGCGATCCAACGGTCGGATCAAAAGTTATGGCCCTTTCAAACCGTCACTCAAGCTTGGCGCGACCGAGACCTCATCATCGCCAGGAGTATCGATTCCTCATCCACTCCATGCAAAGGGCATCGGAAACTCCGGTAAAAGTTTGATCGCGATCCAACGGTCGGATCAAAAGTTATGGCCCTTTCGAACCGTCACTCAAGCTTGGCGCGACCGGACCTCATCATCGCCGAGTATCGATTCCTCATCCACTCCATGCAAAGGGCATCGGAAACTCCGGTAAAAGTTTGATCGCGATCCAACGGTCGGATCAAAAGTTATGGCCCTTTCGAACCGTCACTCAAGCTTGGCGCGACCCGAGACCTCATCATCGCCGAGTATCGATTCCTCATCCACTCCATGCAAAGGGGCATCCAGGAAACTCCGGTAAAAGTTTGATCGCGATCCAACGGTCGGATCAAAAGTTATGGCCCTTTCGAACCGTCACTCAATCTGGCGCGACCCGGACCTCATCATCCGAGTATCGATTCCTCATCCACTCCATGCAAAGGGGCATCGGAAACTCCGGTAAAAGTTTGATCGCGATCCAACGGTCGGATCAAAAGTTATGGCCCTTTCGAACCGTCACTCAAGCTTGGCGCGACCGGACCTCATCATCGCCAGTATCGATTCCTCATCCACTCCATGCAAAGGGGCATCCGGAAACTCCGGTAAAAGTTTGATCGCGATCCAACGGTCGGATCAAAAGTTATGGCCCTTTCGAGCCGTCACTCAATCTGGCGCGACCCGAGACCTCATCATCATCGAGTATCGATTCCTCATCCACTCCATGCAAAGGGGCATCCAGGAAACTCCGGTAAAAGTTTGATCGCGATCCAACGGTCGGATCAAAAGTTATGGCCCTTTCGAACCGTCACTCAAGCACTGGCGACCGGACCTCATCATCGGCGAGTATCGATTCCTCATCCACTCCATGCAAAGGGGCATCCGGAAACTCAGTAAAAGTTTGATCGCGATCCAACGGTCGGATCAAAAGTTATGGCCCTTTCGAACCGTCACTCAAGCTTGGCGCGACCAGACCTCATCATCGCCGAGTATCGATTCCTCATCCACTCCATGCAAAGGGGCATCCGGAAACTCGAGTAAAAGTTTGATCGCGATCCAACGGTCGGATCCAAAGTTATGGCCTTTCGAACCGTCACTCAAGCTTGGCGACCGAGACCTCATCATCGCGAGTATCGATTCCTCATCCACTCCATGCAAAGGGGCATCCAGGAAACTCCAGTAAAAGTTTGATCGCGATCCAACGGTCGGATCAAAAGTTATGGCCCTTTCGGGCCGTCACTCAAGCATAGCGCGACCGGACCTCATCATCGATGAGTATCGATTCCTCATCCACTCCATGCAAAGGGCATCAGGAAACTCCGGTAAAAGTTTGATCGCGATCCAACGGTCGGATCAAAAGTTATGGCCCTTTCAGAGCGTCACTCAAGCTTGGTGCGACCGGACCTCATCATCGCCGAGTATCGATTCCTCATCCACTCCATGCAAAGGGCATCAGGAAACTCCGATGAGTGGAAAAGTTTGATCGCGATCCAACGGTCGGATCAAAAGTTATGGCCCTTCAGCGCCGTCACTCCAGAGTATCGATTCCTCATCCCTCCATGCAAGGGGAGCCATCCCGGAAACTCCGAGTAAAAGTTTGATCGCGATCCAACGGTCGGATCAAAAGTTATGGCCTTCCCGGTGCGCGACCCGGACCTCATCATCACGTCGGTATCGATTCCTCATCCACTCCATGCAAACAGGCGTCACGGAAACTCCGGTAAAAGTTTGATCGCGATCCAGCGGTCGGATCAAAAGTTATGGCCCTTTCGACCGTCACTCTAGCACGTGGCGCGACCAGACCTCATCATCATGCCGAAGTATCGATTCCTCTTCCACTCCATGCAAAGGGGCATCGGAAACTCAGTAAAAGTTTGATCGCGATCCAACGGTCGGATCAAAAGTTTGGCCCTTTCGATCCGTCACTCAAGCACAGCGCGACCGAGACCTCATCATCGCAGAGTATCGATTCCTCATCCACTCCATGCAAAGGGCATCCAGAAACTCCGGTAAAAAGTTTGATCGCGATCCAACGGATCGGATCAAAAGTTATGGCCCTTTCGAAGCCGTCACTCAAGCTGATGTGACCGGACCTCATCATCACCGTATCGATTCCTCATCCACTCCATGCAAAGGGGCATCAGGAAACTCCGGTAAAGTTTGATCGCGATCCACGGTCGGATCAAAAGTTATGGCCCTTTCGGCGCGTCACTCCAAACTTGCCAGCGCGACCGGACCTCATCATCGCCAGTATCGATTCCTCCATCCACTCCATGCAAAGGGGCATCAGGAAACTCCCGGTAAAACTTTGATGCGATCCAACGGTCGGATCAAAAGTTATGGCCCTTTCGAACCGTCACTCAAGCACAGGCGCGACCGAGACCTCATCATCGCCGAGTATCGATTCCTCATACACTCCATGCAAAGGGCATCAGGAAACTCCGGTAAAAGTTTGATCGCGATCCAACGGTCGGATCAAAAGTTATGGCCCTTCGAACCGTCACTCAAGCACTGGCGCGACCGAGACCTCATCATCATCGAGTATCGATTCCTCATCCACTCCATGCAAAGGAGCATCAGGAAACTCGAGTAAAAAGTTTGATGGCGATCCAACGGTCGGATCAAAAGTTATGGCCCTTCGGCCGTCCTCAAGCTTAGCGCGAGGAGACCTCATCATCGACGAGTATCGATTCCTCATCCACTCCATGCAAAGGGCATCCAGGAAACTCGGGTAAAAGTTTGATCGCGATCCAACGGTCGGATCAAAAGTTATGGCCCTTCGAGCCGTCACTCAAGCTGGCGCGACCAGACCTCATCATCGCCGAGTATCGATTCCTCATCCACTCCATGCAAAGGGCATCCAGGAAACTCGAGTAAAAGTTTGATCGCGATCCAACGGTCGGATCAAAAGTTGTGGCCCTTTCGAGCCGTCACTCAGGCTTGGCGCGACCGGACCTCATCATCGTGGAGTATCGATTCCTCATCCACTCCATGCAAAGGGGCATCAGGAAACTCCGGTAAAAGTTTGATGGCGATCCAACGGTCGGATCAAAAGTTATGGCCCTTTCGAACCGTCACTCAAGCATGGTGGCGGCCAGACCTCATCATCACCGGAGTATCGATTCCTCATCCACTCCATGCAAAGGGCATGGGAAACTCCGGTAAAAGTTTGATCGCGATCCAACGGTGGATCAAAAGTTATGGCCCTTTGAACCGTCACTCAAGCACTGCGCGACCGGACCTCATCATCCCGAGTATCGATTCCTCATCCACTCCATGCAAAGGGCATCCGGAAACTCCGGTAAAAGTTTGATCGCGATCCAGCGGTCGGATCCAAAGTTATGGCCCTTTCGAACCGTCACTCTCAAGCATGGCGCGACCGGACCTCATCATCGCGAGTATCGATTCCTCATCCACTCCATGCAAAGGGCATCCGGAAACTCCGAGTAAAAGTTTGATCGCGATCCAACGGTCGGATCAAAAGTTATGGCCCTTTCGAACCGTCACTCAATTGGCGCGACCGGACCTCATCATCGCCGAGTATCGATTCCTCATCCACTCCATGCAAAAGGGCATCCAGGAAACTCAGTAAAAGTTTGATCGCGATCCAACGGTCGGATCAAAAGTTATGGCCCTTCTCCGAGCCGTCACTCAATCTTGGCGCGACCGGACCTCATCATCCTCAGTATCGATTCCTCATCCACTCCATGCGAAAGGGCATCGGAAACTCCGAGTAAAAGTTTGATCGCGTCCAACGGTCGGATCAAAAGTTATGGCCCTTCGAACCGTCACTCAAGCTGGCGCGACCGGACCTCATCATCATGGAGTATCGATTCCTCATCCACTCCATGCAAAGGGCATCGGAAACTCCAGTACAAGTTTGATCGCGATCCAACGGTCGGATCAAAAGTTATGGCCCTTTCGAGCCGTCACTCAAGCCTGGCGCGAGACCTCATCATCATCGGAGTATCGATTCCTCATCCACTCCATGCAAAAGGGCATCCAGGAAACTCCAGTAAAGTTTGATCGCGATCCAACGGTCGGATCAAAAGTTATGGCCCTTTCGAGCAGTCACTCAAGCCTGGCGCGACCAGACCTCATCATCGCGAGTATCGATTCCTCATCCACTCCATTCGAAAGGGCATCAGGAAACTCCGGTAAAAGTTTGATCGCGATCCACGGTCGGATCAAAAGTTATGGCCCTTTTCGAACCGTCACTCAATCGTGGCGCCACGAGACCTCATCATCACGGAGTATCGATTCCTCATCCACTCCATGCAAAGGGGCATCCAGGAAACTCCGAGTAAAAGTTTGATCGCGATCCAGCGGTTGGATCAAAAGTTGTGGCCCTTTCGAGCCGTCACTCAATCTTGGGCGACCAGGACCTCATCATCGCAGGTATCGATTCCTCATCCACTCCATGCAAAGGGCATCAGGAAACTCCGGTAAAGTTTGATCGCGATCCAGCGGTGGGATCAAAAGTTATGGCCCTTTGAGCCGTCACTCAATCTCGGCGCGACCGAGACCTCATCATCATCGAGTATCGATTCCTCATCCACTCCATGCAAAGGGGCATCCGGAAACTCCGATAAAAGTTTGATCGCGATCAACGGTCGGATCAAAAGTTATGGCCCTTTCGAATCGTCACTCAATCTTGGCGCGACCGGACCTCATCATCCTCGAGTATCGATTCCTCATCCACTCCATGCAAAGGGGGCATCAGGAAACTCCAGTATAAGTTTGATTGCGATCCAACGGTCGGATCAAAAGTTGTGGCCCTTTCGATCCGTCACTCCAACTGGTGACGGACCTCATCGTCGAGGTATCGATTCCTCATCCTCCATGCAAAGGGGCATCAGGAAACTCGAGTAAAGGTTTGATCGGCGATCCAGCGGTTGGATCAAAAGTTATGGCCACTGAGCAGTCACTCAATCTGGCGCGACCGGACCTCATCATCGTGGGGTATCGATTCTCATCCACTCCATGCAAAAGGGCATCTAGGAAAGCTCCGGGTAAAAGTTTGATACGCGATCCAACGGTGGGATCAAAGAGATTATGGCCCTATTGAACGTCACTCCAATCTTGGCGTGACCGGACCTCATCATCGCGGAGTATCGATTCCTCATCCACTCCAATGCAAAGGCATCCGGAAACT
>JAGMVL010001628.1:0-53948 GCA_019202695.1 Populus x sibirica
GACCTCATCATCGCGAGTATCGATTCCTAATCCCCTCCATGCAAAAAGGAGCATGGAAACTCCAGTAAAATTTTGATCACCGATCCGTGGTGGGATCAAAAGTTATAGGCCATTTCGATCCGTCACTCAAAGCGTGCGCGACCGGGACCTCATCATCGCCGACTATCGATTCCTCATCCACTCCATGCAAAGGGGCATCGGAAACTCCGAGTAACAAGTTTGAGGCGCGATCCAACGGTCGGATCAAAAGTTGGGGCCCTTTCAAGCGAGTCACTCAATCGTGGCGCGACCGAGACCTCATCATCGCGGAGTATCGATTCCTCATCCACTCCATGCAACGGCATCGGAAACCCCGGTACAAGTTTGAGCGCGATCCAATGGTCGGATCAAAAGTTATGGCCATTTCGTCCGTCACTCAACTGGCGCGACCGGACCTCATCATCGCCGACTATCGATTCCTCATCCACTCCATGCAAAGGGCATCGGAAACTCCGGTAAAAGTTTGATCGCGATCCAACGGTCGGATCAAAAGTTATGGCCCTTTCCAACCATCCCTCAAGCACAGCGCGACCACGCCTCATCATGTTCGCCAGGTGTCGATTCCTCATCCACTCCATGCAAAGGGGCATCAGGAAACTCCAAGTAAAAGTTTGATCGCGATCCAACGGTCGGATCAAAAGTTATGGCCCTTTTGGAGTTGTCACTCAATCTTGGCGCGACCGAGACCTCATCATAGCAAGTATCGATTCCTCATCCACTCCATGCAAAGGGGCATCAGGAAACTCCCGAGAAAAATTTTGATCGCGATCCAACGGTCGGATCAAAAGTTATGACCCTTCGATCGTCACTCAATCGTGGCGCGACCGGACCTCATCATCGCGAGTATCGATTCCTCATCCACTCCATGCAAAGGGGAGCCGGAAAACTCTAGTAAAATTTTGATCACGATCCAATGGTGGGATCCAAAAGTTATGGCCACTTTCGATCCGTCACTCCAAGCTCAGCGCGACCGGACCTCATCATCGCCAGACTATCGATTCCTCATCCACTCCATGCAAAGGGGCATCCGGAAACTCCGGTACAAGTTTGAACGCGATCCAACGGTCGGATCAAAAGTTAGGGCCCTTTCCAACCGTCACTCAATCGTGGCGCGACCGCACCTCATCATCGCGAGTATCGATTCCTCATCCACTCCATGCAAAGGGGCATCCGGAAACTCTAGTAAAATTTTGATCGCGGTCCAACGGTTCGATCAAAAGTTATGGCCCTTTCAAGCTGTCACTCAATCTTGGCGCGACCGGACCTCATCATCGCGGAGTATCGATTCCTCATCCACTCCATGCAAAAGGGCATTCGGAAACTCCGGTACAAGTTTGATCACGATCCAACGGTCGGATCAAAAGTTATGGACCTTTCGATCGCGTCACTCAACGCTTGTCGCGACCGAGACCTCATCATCGCCGAGTATCGATTCCTCATCCACTCCATGCAAAGGGGCATCCGGAAACTCCCAGTAAAAGTTTGATCGCGATCCAACGGTCGGATCAAAAGTTATGGCCCTTTCGAACCGTCACTCAAGCCCGGCGCGACCGGACCTCATCATCGCCGAGTATCGATTCCTCATCCACTCCATGCAAAGGGGCATCGGGAAACTCCGGTAAAAGTTTGATCGTGATCCAACGGTCGGATCTAAAGTTATGGCCCTTTCGATTCGTCACTCAAGCCTGGCGCGACCGAGACCTCATCATCAGAGTATCGATTCCTCATCCACTCCATGCAAAGGGGGATCCGGAAACTCTAGTAAAAGTTTGATCGCGATCCAACGGTCGGATCAAAAGTTATGGCACTTTCAACCGTCACTCAATCGTGGCGCGACGAGACCTCATCATCGCCGAGTATCGATTCCTCATCCACTCCATGCAAACGAGCATCCGGAAACTCCGAGTAAAATTTTGATCGCGATCCAACGGTCGGATCAAAAGTTATGGCCTCTTCGAACCGTCACTCAATCGTGGCGCGACCGGACCTCATCATCGCGAGTATCGATTCCTCATCCACTCCATGCAAAGGGGCATCCGGAAACTCTAGTAAAATTTTGATCACGATCCAATGGTGGGATCAAAAGTTATGGCCATTTCGATCCGTCACTCAAGCCTGGCGCGACCCGGACCTCATCATCGCCGAGTATCGATTCCTCATCCACTCCATGCAAAAGGGCATCCGGAAACTCTAGTAAAATTTTGATCACGATCCAATGGTGGGATCAAAAGTTATGGCCATTTCGATCCGTCACTCAAGCCTGGCGCGACCGGGACCTCATCATCGCCGACTATCGATTCCTCATCCACTCCATGCAAAGGGCATCCCGGAAACTCAGTACAATTTTGATCGCGATCCAACGGTCGGATCAAAAGTTATGACCCTTTCCAACCGTCACTCAATCGTGGCGCGACCAGACCTCATCATCGCGGAGTATCGATTCCTCATCCACTCCATGCAAAAGGGGCATCAGGAAACCCCGGTATAAGTTTGAACGCGATCCAATGGTCGGATCAAAAGTTATGGCCCTTTCGATCCGTCACTCAAGCTTGGCGCGACCACCTCATCATCGTCGAGTATCGATTCCTCATCCACTCCATGCAAAGGGGCATCCGGAAACTCCAGTAAAATTTTGATCGCGATCCAACGGTCGGATCAAAAGTGATGACCCTTTCAAACCGTCAATCAAGCCTGGCGCGACCACACCTCATCATCGCCGAGTATCGATTCCTCATCCGCTCCATGCAAAGGGCATCAGGAAACTCCTGTAAAAGTTTGATTGCGATCCAACGGTTGGATCCAAAGTTATGGCCCTTCCGATCCATCACTCAAGCTTGTGGGACCAAACCTCCTCATCGTCGAGTATCGATTCCTCATCCACTCCATACAAAAGGGCATTCGGAAACTCCGGTAAAGGTTTGATCGCGATCCAATGGTCGGATCAAAAGTTAGGTCCCTTTCGAACCGTCACTCAAGCCTGGCGAGACTAGACCTCATCATCGCGGACTATCGATTCCCCATCCACTCCATGCAAAGGGCATTCGGAAACTCCGGTACAACTTTGAACACGATCCAACGGTCGGATCAAAAGTTATGGACCTTTCGATCCGTCACTCAAGCTCAGTCGCGACCGAGACCTCATCATCGCCGAGTATCGATTCCTCATCCACTCCATGCAAAGGGGCATCCAGGAAACTCCAGTAAAAGTTTGATCGCGATCAATGGTCGGATCAAAAGTTAGGTCCCTTTCGAACAGTCACTCATCAAGCCTGGCGCGACCGGGCCTCATCATCCCCGAGTATCGATTCCTCATCCACTCCATGCAAACGGGCATCCGGAAACTCCGGTAAACATGTTTGATCGCAATCCAACGGTCGGATCAAAAGTTATGGCCCTTTCGAAGCGTCACTCAAGCCTGGTGCGACCAGACCTTATCATCATCGAGTATCGATTCCTCATCCACTCCATGCAAACGGGCATCCGGAAACTCCACTAAAAGTTTGATCGCGATCCAACGGTGGGATCAAAAGTTTTGGCCCTTTCGAATCGTCACTCAAGTCTGGCGCGACGTGACCTTATCATCGCCGAGTATCGATTCCTCATCCACTCCATGCAAAGGGCATCAGGAAACTCCAAGTAAAAGTTTGATCGCGATCCAACGGTCGGATCAAAAGTTATGGCCCTTTCGAACCGTCACTCAATCTTGGCGCGACCGAGACCTCATCATCGTCGAGTATCGATTCCTCATCCACTCCATGCAAAGGGCATCCGGAAACTCCAGTAAAAATTTTGATCGCGATCCAACGGTCGGATCAAAAGTTATGGCCCTTTCGAACCGTCACTCAATCTGGCGCGACCGAGACCTCATCATCGCCGAGTATCGATTCCTCATCCACTCCATGCAAAGGGGCATCCGGAAACTCTAGTAAAAGTTTGATCGCGATCCAACGGTCGGATCAAAAGTTATGGCCCTTTCAAACCGTCACTCAATCGTGGCGCGACCAGACCTCATCATCGCCGAGTATCGATTCCTCATCCACTCCATGCAAACGGGCATCGGAAACTCCGAGTAAAATTTTGATCGCGATCAACGGTCGGATCAAAAGTTATGGCCCTTTCGAACCGTCACTCAATCGTGGCGCGACCGAGACCTCATCATCCCGAGTATCGATTCCTCATCCACTCCATGCAAAAGGGCATCCGGAAACTCTAGTAAAATTTTGATCGCGATCCAACGGTGGGATCAAAAGTTATGGCCCTTTCGATCCGTCACTCAAGCTTGGCGCGACCGAGACCTCATCATCGCGGAGTATCGATTCCTCATCCACTCCATGCAAAAGGGCATCCGGAAACTCTAGTAAAATTTTGATCGCGATCCAACGGTGGGATCAAAAGTTATGGCCCTTTCGATCCGTCACTCAAGCCTGGCGCGACCGAGACCTCATCATCGCCGAGTATCGATTCCTCATCCACTCCATGCAAAGGGCATCCGGAAACTCCGGTAAAAGTTTGATCGCGATCCAACGGTCGGATCAAAAGTTAGGGCCCTTTCGAACCGTCACTCAATCGTGGCGCGACCGGACCTCATCATCGCGAGTATCGATTCCTCATCCACTCCATGCAAAAGGGCATCCGGAAACTCCGGTAAAAGTTTGATCGCGATCCAATGGTCGGATCAAAAGTTATGGCCCTTTCGATCCGTCACTCAAGCCTTGGCGCGACCACACCTCATCATCGTCGAGTATCGATTCCTCATGCACTCCATGCAAAGGGGCATCCGGAAACTCCAGTAAAATTTTGATCGCGATCCAACGGTCGGATCAAAAGTGATGACCCTTTCACCGTCACTCAAGCTTGGCGCGACCAGACCTCATCATCGCCGAGTATCGATTCCTCATCCACTCCATGCAAAGGGCATCAGGAAACTCCTGTAAAAGTTTGATTGCGATCCAACGGTTGGATCCAAAGTTATGGCCCTTTCGATCCATCACTCAAGTCTGGTGGGACCAAACCTCCTCATCGTCGAGTATCGATTCCTCATCCACTCCATACAAAAGGGCATTCAGGAAACTCCGGTACAAGTTTGATCGCCATCCAATGGTCGGATCAAAAGTTAGGTCCCTTTCGAACCGTCACTCAAGCTGGCGAGACTAGACCTCATCATCGCGGACTATCGATTCCTCATCCACTCCATGCTAAAGGGCATCCGAAACTCCGGTACAACTTTGATCACGATCCAACGGTCGGATCAAAAGTTATGGACCTTTCGATCCGTCACTCAAGCTTGGCGCGACCAGACCTCATCATCGCCGAGTATCGATTCCTCATCCACTCCATGCAAAGGGGCATCCGGAAACTCCCGTACAAGTTTGAACGCGATCCAACGGTCCGATCAAAAGTTATGGCCCTTTCGAACCGTCACTCAATCGTGGCTCGACGAGACCTCATCATCCCCGAGTATCGATTCCTCATGCACTCCATGCAAAGGGGCATCCGGAAACTCCCGTACAAGTTTGATCGCGATCCAACGGTCGGATCAAAAGTTATGGCCCTTTCGAACCGTCACTCAAGCCTGGGCGACCCGGACCTCATCATCCGAGTATCGATTCCTCATCCACTCCATGCAAAGGGGCATCCGGAAACTCCGGTAAAAGTTTGATCGCGATCCAACGGTCGGATCAAAAGTTATGGCCCTTTCGATCGTCACTCAAGCTCGGCGCGACCGGACCTCATCATCGCGAGTATCGATTCCTCATTCGCTCAATGCAAAGGGCATCCGGAAACTCCGAGTAAAAGTTTGATCGTGATCCAACGGTCGGATCTAAATTTATGGCCCTTTCGATCGTCACTCAAGCCTGGCGCGACCGGACCTCATCATCGCCGAGTATCGATTCCTCATCCACTCCATGCAAAGGGCATCCGGAAACTCTAGTAAAAGTTTGATCGCGATCCAACGGTCGGATCAAAAGTTATGGCCACTTTCAAACCGTCACTCAATCGTGGCGCGACGAGACCTCATCATCGCCGAGTATCGATTCCTCATCCACTCCATGCAAAGGAGCATCCGGAAACTCCGGTAAAAGTTTGATCGCGATCCAACGGTCGGATCAAAAGTTATGGCCTTTCGAACCGTCACTCAAGCTTGGCGCGACCGGACCTTATCATCATCGAGTATCGATTCCTCATCCACTCCATGCAAAGGGGCATCCGGAAACTCCAGTAAAATTTTGATCGCGATCCAACGGTCGGATCAAAAGTTATGGCCCTTTCGAACCGTCACTCAACCTGGGCGACCGAGACCTCATCATCATCGAGTATCCATTCCTCATCCACTCCATGCAAAGGGGCATCCGGAAACTCCAGTAAAAGTTTGATCGCGATCCAACGGTCGGATCAAAAGTTATGGCCCTTTCGAACCGTCACTCAATCGTGGCTCGACCGGACCTCATCATCATCGAGTATTGATTCCTCATCCACTCCATGCAAAGGGCATTCGGAAACTCCGAGTACAACTTTGATCGCGATCCAACGGTCGGATCAAAGTTATGGCCCTTTCGAACCGTCACTAAAGCCTACAGCGCGACCGAGACCTCATCATCGCCGAGTATCGATTCCTCATCCACTCCATGCAAAGGGGCATCCGGAAACTCCAGTAAAAGTTTGATCGCGATCCAACGGTGGATCAAAAGTTATGGCCCTTTCGAGCCGTCACTCAGGCGGGCGCGACCGGACCTCATCATCCCCGAGTATCGATTCCTCATCCACTCCATGCAAACGGGCATCCGGAAACTCCGGTACATGTTTGATCACGATCCAACGGTCGGATCAAAAGTTATGGCCCTTTCGAACGTCACTCAAGCTTGGTGCGACCCGAGACCTTATCATCATCGAGTATCGATTCCTCATCCACTCCATGCAAACGGGCATCAGGAAACTCCACTAAAAGTTTGATCCGATCCAACGGTGGGATCAAAAGTTTTGGCCCTTCCGAATCGTCACTCAAGCCTGGCGACCTGACCTTATCATCGCCTGAGTATCGATTCCTCATCCACTCCATGCAAAGGGCATCAGGAAACTCCAGTAAAAGTTTGATCGCGATCCAACGGTCGGATCAAAAGTTGTGGCCCTTTCGACTGTCACTCAATCTTGGCGCGACCAGACCTCATCATCGTCGAGTATCGATTCCTAATCCACTCCATGCAAAGGGGCATCCGGAAACTCCATAAAAATTTTGATCGCGATCCAACGGTCGGATCAAAAGTTATGGCCCTTTCGAACCATCACTCAATCGTGGCGCGACCAGACCTCATCATCGCCGAGTATCGATTCCTAATCCACTCCATGCAAAGGGGCATCCGGAAACTCCAGAAAAATTTTGATCGCGATCCAACGGTCGGATCAAAAGTTATGGCCCATTCGAACCGTCACTCAACATGGCTCGACCGAGACCTCATCATCGAGTATCGATTCCTCATCCACTCCATGCAAAAGGGCATCCGGAAACTCTAATAAAATTTTGATCACGATCCAATGGTGGGATCAAAAGTTATGGCCCTTTCGATCCGTCACTCAAGCTTGGCGCGACCGAGACCTCATCATCGCCGACTATCGATTCCTCATCCACTCCATGCAAAGGGGCATCCAGGAAACTCCGGTACAAGTTTGAACGCGATCCAACGGTCGGATCAAAAGTTAGGGCCCTTTCCAACCGTCACTCAATCGTGGCGCGACCGGACCTCATCATCACCGAGTATCGATTCCTCATCCACTCCATGCAAAAGCGCATCCGGAAACTCCCAGTACAAGTTTGATCGCGATCCAATGGTCGGATCAAAAGTTATGACCCTTTCGACCGTCACTCAAGCTGGCGCGACCACACCTAATCATCGCCGATTATCAATTCCTCATCCACTCCATGCAAAGGGGCATCCGGAAACTCCAGTAAAAGTTTGATCGCGATCCAACGGTGAGATCAAAAGTTACGGCCCTTTCGAACCGTCCCTCAAGCCTGGCGCGACCACACCTCATCATCATCGGAGTATCGATTCCGCATCCACTCCATGTAAAGGGGCATCCGGAAACTCTAGTAAAATTTTGATCGCGGTCCAACGGTTCGATCAAAAGTTATGGCCCTTTCAAAGCCGTCACTCAATCCTGGCGCGACCAGACCTCATCATCGCGGAGTATCGATTCCCCATCCACTCCATGCAAAAGGGCATTCGGAAACTCCAGTACAAGTTTGAACACGATCCAACGGTCGGATCAAAAGTTATGGACCTTTCGACCGGTCACTCAAGCTTGTCGCGACCGAGACCTCATCATCGCCGAGTATCGATTCCTCATCCACTCCATGCAAAGGGGCATCCGGAAACTCCCGGTAAAAGTTTGATCGCGATCCAACGGTCGGATCAAAAGTTATGGCCCTTTCGAACCGTCACTCAAGCCTTGGCGCGACCGAGACCTCATCATCGCCAGTATCGATTCCTCATCCGCTCCATGCAAAGGGGCATCCGGAAACTCCGAGTAAAAGTTTGATCGCGATCCAACGGTCGGCTCCAAAGTTATTGCCCTTTCGATCCGTCACTCAAGCTTGCCGCGACCGGATCTCATCATCATCAAGTATCGATTCCTCAGGCACTCCATACAAATGGGCATCCGGAAACTCCGATAAAATTTTGATCGCGATCCAACGGTCGGATCAAAAGTTATGGCCCTTTCGAACCGTCACTCAAGCTTAGCGCGACCCGGACCTCATCATCGCCGAGTATCGATTCCTCATCCACTCCATGCAAAGGGGCATCGGAAACTCGGTAAAAGTTTGATCGCGATCCAACGGTCGGATCAAAAGTTATGGCCCTTTCGAACCGTCACTCAAGCACTGGCGCGACCGAGACCTCATCATCGTCGAGTATCGATTCCTCATCCACTCCATGCAAAGGGCATCCGGAAACTCCGAGTAAAAGTTTGATCGCGATCCAACGGTCGGATCAAAAGTTATGGCCCTTTCGATTCGTCACTCAAGCCTGGCGCGACCAGACCTCGTCATCATCGAGTATGGATTCCTCATCCACTCCATGCAAACGGGCATCCGGAAACTCCGAGTAAAAGTTTGATCGCGATCCAACGGTCGGATCAAAAGTTAGGGCCCTTTCAGACTGTCACTAAAGCCTGGCGCGACCAGACCTCATCATCGCCGAGTATCGATTCCTCATCCACTCCATGCAAACGAGCATCCGGAAACTCCGAGAAAAATTTTGATCGCGATCCAACGGTCGAATCAAAAGTTATGGCCCTTTCGAACCGTCACTCAATCGTGGCGCGACCGAGACCTCATCATCAGCGAGTATCGATTCCTAATCCACTCCATGCAAAGGGCATCCGGAAACTCTAGTAAAATTTTGATCACGATCCAATGGTGGGATCAAAAGTTATGGCCCTTTCGATCCGTCACTCAAGCTTTGGCGCGACCGGACCTCATCATCGGCGAGTATCGATTCCTAATCCACTCCATGCAAAAGGGCATCCGGAAACTCTTGTAAAATTTTGATCACGATCCAATGGTGGGATCAAAAGTTATGGCCCTTTCGATCCGTCACTCAAGCTGGCGCGACCGGACCTCATCATCGCCGAGTATCGATTCCTCATCCACTCCATGCAAAGGGGCATCCGGAAACTCCAAGTACAAGTTTGAACGCGATCCAACGGTCGGATCAAAAGTTAGGGCCCTTTCCAACCGTCACTCAATCGTGGCGCGACCGAGACCTCATCATCGCGAGTATCGATTCCTCATCCACTCCATGCAAAAGCGCATCCCGGAAACTCCGGTATAAGTTTGAACGCGATCCAATGGTCGGATCAAAAGTTATGGCCATTTCGATCCGTCACTCAACCTGGCGCGACCACACCTCATCATCGTCGAGTATCGATTCCTCATGCACTCCATGCAAAGGGGCCTCCGGAAACTCCAGTAAAATTTTGCTCGCGATCCAACGGTCAGATCAAAAGTGATGACCCTTTCAAACCGTCAATCAAGCCTGGCGCGACCACACCTCATCATCGCCGAGTATCGATTCCTCATCCGCTCCATGCAAAGGGCATCCGGAAACTCCCGTAAAAGTTTGATTGCGATCCAACGGTTGGATCCAAAGTTATGGCCCTTTCGATCCATCACTCAAGCTGGTGGGACCAAACCTCCTCATCGTCGAGTATCGATTCCTCATCCACTCCATACAAAAGGGCATTCGGAAACTCCGTAAAAGTTTGAACGCGATCCAATGGTCGGATCAAAAGTTAGGGCCCTTTCGAACCGTCACTCAAGCTCTGGCGAGACTAGACCTCATCATCGGCGACTATCGATTCCCCATCCACTCCATGCTAAAGGGCATCGGAAACTCCAGTACAACTTTGAACACGATCCAACGGTCGGATCAAAAGTTATGGACCTTTCGATCCGTCACTCAAGCTGGCGCGACCGAGACCTCATCATCGCCGAGTATCGATTCCTCATCCACTCCATGCAAAGGGGCATCCGGAAACTCCGTAAAAGTTTGATCGCGATCCAACGGTCGGATCAAAAGTTATGGCCCTGTCGAACCGTCACTCAATCGTGGCGCGACGAGACATCATCATCATCGAGTATCGATTCCTCATCCACTCCATGCAAAGGGCATCCGGTTACTCCGAGTAAAAGTTTGATCGCGATCCAACGGTCGGATCAAAAGTTATGGCCCTTTCGAACCGTCACTCAAGCTTGGCGCGACCGGACCTTATCATCGCCGAGTATCGATTCCTCATACACTACATGCAAAGAGGCATCAGGAAACTCCGAGTAAAATTTTGATCGAGATCCAACGGTCGGATCAAAAGTTATGGCCCTTTCGAACCGTCACTCAACCTGGCGCGACCGGACCTCATCATCGCCGAGTATCGATTCCTCATTCGCTCAATGCAAAGGGGCATCAGGAAACTCCGGTAAAAGTTTGATCGTGATCCAACGGTCGGATCTAAATTTATGGCCCTTTCGATCCGTCACTCAAGCTTGGCGCGACCAGACCTCATCACCGCCGAGTATCGATTCCTCATCCACTCCATGCAAAGGGGCATCCGGAAACTCTAGTAAAAGTTTGATCGCGATCCAACGGTCGGATCAAAAGTTATGGCACTTTCAAACCATCACTCAATCGTGGCGCGACCGAGACATCATCATCGCCGAGTATCGATTCCTCATCCACTCCATGCAAAGGAGCATCCGGAAACTCCGGTAAAAGTTTGATCGCGATCCAACGGTCGGATCAAAAGTTATGGCCCTTTCGAACCGTCACTCAAGCTTGGCGCGACCGGGACCTTATCATCGCGAGTATCGATTCCTCATACACTCCATGCAAAGGGGTATCCGGAAACTCCTGTAAAATTTTGATCGAGATCCAACGGTCGGATCAAAAGTTATGGCCCTTTCGAATCGTCACTCAAGCTTGGCGCGACTAGACCTTATCATCGCCGAGTATCGATTCCTCATCCGCTCCATGCAAAGGGGCATCCGGAAACTCCAGTAAAAGTTTGATCGCGATCCAACGGTCGGATCTAAATTTATGGCCCTTTCGATCCGTCACTCAAGCCTGGCGCGACCCGAGACCTCATCATCGCCGAGTATCGATTCCTCATCCACTCCATGCAAAGGGGCATCGGAAACTCTAGTAAAAGTTTGATCGCGATCCAACGGTCGGATCAAAAGTTATGGCCCTTTCAAACCATCACTCAATCGTGGCGCGACGGGACCTCATCATCGCCGAGTATCGATTCCTCATCCACTCCATGCAAAGGAGCATCAGGAAACTCCGGTAAAAGTTTGATCGCGATCCAACGGTCGGATCAAAAGTTATGGCCCTTTCGAACCGTCACTCAAGCACTGGCGCGACCAGACCTTATCATCGCGAGTATCGATTCCTCATCCACTACATGCAAAGGGCATCCGGAAACTCCAGTAAAAGTTTGATCGAGATCCAACGGTCGGATCAAAAGTTATGGCCCTTTCGAATCGTCACTCAAGCCTGGGCGACGAGACCTTATCATCATCGAGTATCCATTCCTCATCCACTCCATGCAAAGGGGCATCCGGAAACTCCAGTAAAAGTTTGATCGCGATCCAACGGTCGGATCAAAAGTTATGGCCCTTCGAACCGTCACTCAATCGTGGCTCGACCAGACATCATCATCGCCGAGTATTGATTCGTCATCCACTCCATGCAAAGGGGCATCCGGAAACTCCAGTAAAAGTTTGATCGTGATCCAACGGTGCGATCAAAAGTTGTGGCCCTTTCGATCCGTCACTCAAGCTTGCGCGACCAGACCTCATCATCGCCGAGTATCGATTCCTCATCCACCCCAAGCAAAGTGGCATCCGGAAAGTCCAGTAAAAGTTTGATCGTGATCTAACGGTGGGATCAAAAGTTGTGGCCCTTTCGAACACACTCAAACTTGGGCCTCATCATCACGAGATCGATTCCTCATCCACTCCATGCAAAGGGGCATCCCGGAAACTCCGAGTAAAAGTTCGATTGCGATCCAACGGTCGGATCAAAAGTTATGGCCCTTTCGAACCGTCACTCAAGCTTGGCGCGACCACACCTCATCATCGCCGAGTATCGATTCCTCATCCGCTCCATGCAAAGGGCATCAGGAAACTCCTAGTAAAAGTTTGATTGCGATCCAACGGTTGGATCCAAAGTTATGGCCCTTTCGATCCGTCACTCAAGCTGGTGGGACCAGACCTCCTCATCATCGAGTATCGATTCCTCATCCACTCCATACAAAGGGGCATTCGGAAACTCCGGTACAAGTTTGAACGCGATCCAATGGTCGGATCAAAAGTTATGGCCCTTTCGAACCGTCACTCAAGCTGGCGGGACCGAGACCTCATCATCGCCGGAGTATCGATTCCCCATCCACTCCATGCTAAAGGGCATTCGGAAACTCCGGTACAAGTTTGATCACGATCCAACGGTCGGATCAAAAGTTATGGCCCTTTCGATCCGTCACTCAAGCTGTCGCGACCCGAGACCTCATCATCATCGAGTATCGATTCCTCATCCACTCCATGCAAAGGGCATCAGGAAACTCCGGTAAAAGTTTGATCGCGATCCAACGGTCGGATCAAAAGTTAATGCCCTTTCGAACGGTCACTCAATCTTTGCGCGACCAGACCTCATCATCGCCGAGTATCGATTCTTCATCCACTCAATGCAAAGGGGCATCCGGAAACTCCGGTAAAAGTTTGATCGCGATCCAACGGTCGGATCTAAAGTTATGGCCCTTTCGATTCGTCACTCAAGCCTGGCGCGACCGAGACCTCATCATCATCGAGTATCGATTCCTCATCCACTCCATGCAAACGGGCATCAGGAAACTCCGAGTAAAAGTTTGATCGCGATCCAACGGTCGGATCAAAAGTTAGGGCCCTTTCGAACCGTCACTCAAGCATGGCGCGACCCAGACCTCATCATCGCCGAGTATCGATTCCTCATCCGCTCCATGCAAAGGGGCATCCGGAAACTCCGGTAAAAGTTTGATCGCGATCCAACGGTCGGATCAAAAGTTATGGCCCTTTGAACCGTCACTCAAGCTTGGCGCGACCAGACCTCATCATCGCCGAGTATCGATTCCTCATCCACTCCATGCAAAGGGGCATCCGGAAACTCTAGTAAAAATTTGATCGCGATCCAACGGTCGGATCAAAAGTTATGGCCCTTTCGATCCGTCACTCAAGCCTGGTGGGACCAAACCTCATCATCGTTGAGTATCGATTCCTCATCCACTCCATGCAAAGGGGCATCGGAAACTCCGGTACAAGTTTGATCGCGATCCAACGGTCGGATCAAAAGTTAGGGCCCTTTCGAACCGTCACTCCAATCTTTGGCGCGACCGAGACCTCATCATCTCGAGTATCGATTCCTCCTCCACTCCATGCAAAGGGGCATCCGGAAACTCCGGTAAAAGTTTGATCGCGATCCAACGGTCGGATCAAAAGTTATGGCCCTTTCGAACCGTCACTCAAGCTTGGCGGGACCGAGACCTCATCATCGCCTAGTATCGATTCCTCATCCACTCCATGCAAAGTGGCATCCGGAAACTCCGGTAAAAGTTTGATCGCGATCCAACGGTCGGATCAAAAGTTATGGCCCTTTCGAAACGTCACTCAAGCTTGGCGCGACTAGACCTTATCATCATCGAGTATCCATTCCTCATCCACCCCATGCAAAGGGCATCCGGAAACTCCTAGTAAAAGTTTGATCGCGATCCAACGGTCGGATCAAAAGTTATGGCCCTTTCGAACCGTCACTCAAGCTTGGCGCGACTAGACCTCATCATCATCGAGTATCGATTCCTCATCCACTCCATGCAAACGGGCATCCGGAAACTCCAGTAAAAGTTTGATCGCGATCCAACGGTCGGATCAAAAGTTATGGCACTTTCGAACCGTCACTCAATCGTGGCGCGACCAGACCTCATCATCGCCGAGTATCGATTCCTCATCCACTCCATGCAAAGGGCATCCAGGAAACTCCGGTAAAAGTTTGATCGCGATCCAACGGTCGGATCAAAAGTTATGGCCCTTTCGAACCGTCACTCAAGCTTGGCGCGACCGGACCTCATCATCGCGAGTATCGATTCCTCATCCACTCCATGCAAACGGGCATCCGGAAACTCCGGTAAAAGTTTGATCGCGATCCAACGGTCGGATCAAAAGTTATGGCCCTTTCGAACCGTCACTCAAGCTTGGCGCGACCGAGACCTCATCATTGCCGAGTATCGATTCCTCATCCACTCCATGCAAAGGGCCATCGGAAACTCCGGTAAAATTTTGATCGCGATCCAACGGTCGGATCAAAAGTTATGGCCCTTTCGAACCGTCACTCAAGCTGGCGCGACTAGACCTCATCATCATCGAGTATCGATTCCTCATCCACTCCATGCAAAGGGGCATCGGAAACTCCGGTAAAAGTTTGATCGCGATCCAACGGTCGGATCAAAAGTTATGGCACTTTCGAACCGTCACTCAATCGTGGCGCGACCGGACCTCATCATCGCCGAGTATCGATTCCTCATCCACTCCATGCAAAGGGGCATCGGAAACTCCGGTAAAAGTTTGATCGCGATCCAACGGTGGGATCAAAAGTTGTGGCCCTTTCGAACCGTCACTCAAACTTGGCGCGACCAGACCTCATCATCCGAGTACGATTCCTCATCCACTCTATGCAAAGGAGCATCCGGAAAATCCAGTAAAAGTTTGATGGCGATCCAACGGTTGGATCAAAAGTTATGGCCCTTTCGATCCGTCACTCAAGCTTAGTGCGACCAGACCTAATCATCACCGAGTATCGGTTCCTCATCCACTCCATGCAAAAGGGCATCGGAAACTCCGGTACAAGTTTGAACGCGATCCAACGGTCGGATCAAAAGTTTGGCCCTTTCAAACCGTCGCTCAAGCTTGGCGCGACCGAGACCTCATCATCGCCGAGTATCGATTCCTCATCCACTCCATGCAAAGGGGCATCCGGAAAATCCAGTAAAAGTTTGATGGCGATCCAACGGTGGGATCAAAATTTATGGCCCTTTCAAATCATCACTCAAGCTTGGCGCGACTAGACCTTATCATCCCCGAGTATCGATTCCTCATCCGCTCCATGCAAAGGGCATCCGGAAACTCCAAGTAAAAGTTTGATCGCGATCCAACGGTCGGATCAAAAGTTATGGCCCTTTCGAACCGTCACTCAAGCTTGGCGCGACCGAGACCTTATCATCGCCGAGTATCGATTCCTCATCCACTACATGCAAAAGGGCATCGGAAACTCCGAGTGAAATTTTGATCGCGATCCAATGGTGGGATCAAAAGTTATGGCCCTTTCGAACCGTCACTCAAAGTCTGGCGCGACTAGACCTTATCATCATCGAGTATCCATTCCTCATCTACTCCATGCAAACGGGCATCCGGAAACTCCAGTAAAAGTTTGATCGCGATCCAACGGTCGGATCAAAAGTTAGGGCCCTTTCGAACTATCACTCAATATTGGCGCGACCAGACCTCATCATTGCCGAGTATCGATTCCTAATCCACTCCATGCAAAGGGGCATCCGGAAACTCCAGTAAAATTTTGATTGTGATCCAACGGTCGGATCAAAAGTTATGACCCTTTCGAACCGTCACTCAATCTTGGCGCGACCGAGACCTCATCATCGCGGAGTATCGATTCCTTATCCACTCCATGCAAAAGGGCATCCAGGAAACTCCGGTACAAGTTTGATCGCGATCCAACGGTCGGATCAAAAGTTATGGCCCTTTGACCGTCACTCAAGCTTGGCGCGACCAGACCTCATCATCGCCGAATATCGATTCCTCATCCGCTCCATGCAAAGGGGCATCCGGAAACTCCAGTAAAAGTTTGATTGCGATCCAACGGTTGGATCAAAAGTTATGGCGCTTTAGATCTGTCACTCAAGCCTGGTGGGACCAGACCTCATCATCTCCGAGTATCGATTCGTCATCCACTCCATACAAAAGCGCATCCGGAAACTCCAGTACAAGTTTGATCGCGATCCAACGGTCGGATCAAAAGTTAGGGCCCTTTCGAACCGTCACTCAAGCCTGGCGCGACCAGACCTCATCAACGCCTAGTATCGATTCCTCATCGACTCCATGCAAAGTGGCATCCATAAACTCCAGTAAAATTTTGATCGAGATCCAACGGTCGGATCAAAAGTTATGGCCCTTTCGAATCGTAACTCAAGCTTGGCGCGACCACACTTCATCATCGCCGAGTATCGATTCCTCATCCACTCCATGCAAAGGGGCATCCGGAAACTCCGAGTAAAATTTTCATCGGGATCCAACGGTCGGATCAAAAGTTATGGCCCTTTCAAATCGTCACTCAAGCCTGGCGCGCTAGACCTTATCATCATCGAGTATCCATTCCTCATCCACTCCATGTGAAGGGGCATCCGAAGACTCCAGTAAAATTTTGATCGAGATCCAACGGTCGGATCCAAAGTTATGTCCCTTTCGACCGTCACTCAAGCTTGCGCGCCGAGACCTTATCATCATCTAGTATCCATTCCTCATCCACTCCTTGCAAACGGGCATCCGGAAACTCCAGTAAAATTTTGATCGCGATCCAATTATGGGATCAAAAGTTATGGACCTTTCGAATCGTCACTCAAGCTGGCGCGACTAGACCTCATCATCATCAAGTATCCATTCCTCATCCACTCCATGCAAACGGGCATCCGGAAACTCCAGTAAAAGTTTAATCGCGATCCAACGGTCGGATCAAAAGTTATGGCCCTTTCGAACTCTCACTCAATCTTGGCGCGACCAGATCTCATCATCGCCGAGTATCGATTCCTCATCCACTCCATGCAAAGGGGCATTCGGAAACTCCGGTAAAATTTTGATCGCGATCCAACGGTCGGATCAAAAGTTATGGCCCTTTCCAACCGTCACTCAATCTGGCGCGACCGAGACCTCATCATCGCGGAGTATCGATTCCTCATCCACCCCATGCAAAGGGCATCCGGAAACTCTAGTACAAGTTTGAACGCGATCCAACGGTCGGATCAAAAGTTATGGCCATTTCGATCCGTCACTCAAGCCTGGCGCGACGGGACCTCATCATCATGAGTATCGATTCCTCATCCACTCCATGCAAAGGGGCATCGGAAACTCAAGTAAAAGTTTGATCGCGATCCAACGGTGGGATCAAAAGTTATGGCCCTTTCGAACCGTCACTCAAGCCTGGCGCAACTAGACCTTATCATCATCGAGTATCGATTCCTCATCCACTCCATGCAAACGGGCATCCGGAAACTCCAGTAAAAGTTTGATCGCGATCCAACGGTCGGATCAAAAGTTATGGCCCTTTCGAACTATCCCTCAATCGTGGCGCGACCAGACCTCATCATCGCGGAGTATCGATTCCTCATCCACTCCATGCAAAGGGGCATTCAGAAACTCCAGTAAAATTTTGATCGCGATCCAACGGTTGGATCAAAATTATGACCCTTTCCAACCGTCACTCTATACTGGCGCGACCAGACCTCATCATCGCGGAGTATCGATTCCTCATCCACCCCATGCAAAGGGCATCCAGGAAACTCCTAGTACAAGTTTGAACGCGATCCAACGGTCGGATCAAAAGTTATGGCCCTTTAGAAGCGTCACTCAATCGTGGCGCGACTAGACCTCATCATCATCGAGTATCGATTCCTCATCCACTCCATGCAAAGGGGCATCCGGAAACTCCAGTAAACGTTTGATCACGATCCAACGGTCGGATCAAAAGTTATGGCCCTTTCGAACCGTCCCTCAAGCCTGGCGCGACCACACCTCATCATCACCGAGTATCGATTCCTCATCCACTCCATGCAAAGGGGCATCCGGAAACTCAAGTAAACGTTTGATCACGATCCAACGGTCGGATCAAAAGTTATGGCCCTTTCGAACCGTCCATCAAGCCTGGCGCGACCACACCTCATCATCACCGAGTATCGATTCCTCATCCACTCCATGCAAAGGGGCATCCGGAAACTCCGATAAAAGTTTGATCGCGATCCAACGGTTGGATCAAAAGTTATGGCCCTTTCTATCCGCCACTCAAGCCTGGCGCGACCAGACCTTATCATCGCCGAGTATCGATTCTTCATCCGCTCAATGCAAAGGGGCATCGGAAACTCCGAGTAAAAGTTTGATCGCGATCCAACGGTCGGATCAAAAGTTATGGCCCTTCGAACCGTCCCTCAAGCTTGGCGCGACCCACACCTCATCATCGCCGAGTATCGATTCCTCATCCACTCCATGCAAAGGGGCATCCGGAAACTCCAGTAAAAGTTTGATCGTGATCCAACGGTGGGATCAAAACTTATGGCGATTCGATCCGTCACTCAAGCCTGGCGTGCTAGACCTTATCATCATCGAGTATCCATTCCTCATTCACTCCATGCAAACGGGCATCAGGAAACTCCGGTAAAAGTTTGATCGCGATCCAACGGTCGGATCAAAAGTTATGGCCCTTTCGAGCCGTCACTCAAATCTGGCGCGACCGGACCTCATCATCGCCGAGTATCGATTCCTCATCCGCTCCATGCAAAGGGGCATCCAGGAAACTCCGGTAAAAGTTTGATCGCGATCCAACGGTCGGATCAAAAGTTATGGCCCTTTCGAACCGTCACTCAAGCTTGGCGCGACCAGACCTTATCATCAGCGAGTATCGATTCCTTATCCACTCCATACAAAGGGGCATCCGGAAACTCCTAGTACAAGTTTGATCGCGATCCAACGGTCGGATCAAAAGTTATGGCCCTTTCGAGCCTGTCACTCAAGCTTGGCGCGACCGAGACCTCATCGTCGTCGAGTATCGATTCCTCATCCACTCCATGCAAAGGGCATCCGGAAACTCCGAGTACAATTTTGATCGCGATCCAACGGTCGGATCAAAAGTTATGGCCCTTTCGAATCCGTTACTCAAGCTTGGCGCGACCGGGACCTCATCATCGTCGAGTATCGATTCCTCATCCACTCCATGCAAAGGGCCATGCGGAAACTCCAATAAAATTTTGATCGAGTTCCAACGGTCGGATCAAAAGTTATGGCCCTTTCGAATCGTCACTCAAGCCTGGCGCGACTAGACCTTATCATCATCGAGTATCCATTCCTCATCCACTCCATGCAAACGGGCATCCGGAAACTCCAGTAAAAGTTTGATCGCGATCCAGCGGTCGGATCAAAAGTTATGGCCCTTTCGAACCGTCACTCAATCGTGGCGCGACCGAGACCTCATCATCGCCGAGTATCGATTCCTCATCCACTCCATGCAAAGGGCATCCGGAAACTCCGGTAAAAGTTTGATCGCGATCCAACGGTCGGATCAAAAGTTATGGCCCTTTCGAACCGTCACTCAAGCACTGGCGCGACCACACCTCATCATCCGAGTATCGATTCCTCATCCACTCCATGCAAAGGGCATCCGGAAACTCCGGTAAAAGTTTGATCGCGATCCAACGGTCGGATCAAACGTTATGGCCCTTTCGAACCGTCACTCAAAGCTTGGCGCGACGAGACCTCATCATCACCGAGTATCGATTCCTCATCCACTCCATGCAAAGGGCATCCGGAAACTCTAGTAAAAGTTTGATCGCGATCCAACGGTTGGATCAAAAGTTATGGCCCTTTCGCGTCACTCAAGCCTGGTGGGACCAGACCTCATCATCATCAGTATCGATTCCTCATCCACTCCATGCAAAAGGGCATCGGGAAACTCCGGTACAAGTTTGATCGCGATCCAACGGTCGGATCAAAAGTTATGGCCCCTTTCGAACCGTCACTCAAGCACTGGCGCGACCCGGACCTCATCATCGCCGAGTATCGATTCCTCATCCACTCCATGCAAAGGGCATCAGGAAACTCCGGTACAAGTTTGATCGCGATCCAACGGTCGGATCAAAAGTTATGGCCCTTTCAATCGCGTCACTCAATCTGGCGCGACCAGACCTCATCATCGCCGAGTATCGATTCCTCATCCACTCCATGCAAAGGGCATCCAGGAAACTCCAGTAAAAGTTTGATCGCGATCCAACGGTCGGATCAAAAGTTATGGCCCTTTCGAACCGTCACTCAATCGTGGTGCGACCGAGACCTCATCATCGCGCGAGTATCGATTCCTCATCCACTCCATGCAAAGGGGCATCGGAAACTCAAGTAAAAGTTTGATCGCGATCCAACGGTTGGATCAAAAGTTATGGCCCTTTCGACCGTCACTCAAGCTTGGCGCGACCAGGACCTTATCATCGCCGAGTATCGATTCCTCATCCACTCCATGCAAAGGGGCATCCGGAAACTCCGGTAAAAGTTTGATCGCGATCCAATGGTGGGATCAAAAGTTATGGCCCTTTCGACCGTCACTCAAGCTTGGCGCGACCGAGACCTTATCATCATCAAGTATCCATACCTCATCCACTCCATGCAAAGGGCATCCCGGAAACTCTAGTAAAAGTTTGATCGCGATCCAATGGTCGGATCAAAAGTTATGGCCCTTTCGGACCGTCACTCAAGCTGGCGCGACCAGACCTCATCATCATCGAGTATCGATTCCTCATCCACTCCATGCAAAGGGGCATCCGGAAACTCCAGTAAAAGTTTGATCGCGATCCAACGGTCGGATCAAAAGTTATGGCCCTTTCGAACCGTCACTCAAGCCTGGCTCGACCAGACCTCATCATCGCCGAGTATCGATTCCTCATCCACTCCATGCAAAGGGGCATCCGGAAACTCCAGTAAAAGTTTGATGGCGATCCAACGGTGGGATCAAAAGTTATGGCCCTTTCAAATCGTCACTCAAGCTTGGCACGACTAGACCTTATCATCGCCGAGTATCTATTCCTCATGCGCTCCATGCAAAGGAGCATCAGGAAACTCCAGTAAAAGTTTGATCGCGATCCAACGGTCGGATCAAAAGTTATGGCCCTTTCGAACCGTCACTCAATCTTGGCGCGACCGAGACCTTATCATCGGCGAGTATCGATTCCTCATCCACTCCATGCAAAGGGGCATCCAGGAAACTCCGAGTAAAATTTTGATCGCGATCCAATCGTGGGATCAAAAGTTATGGCCCTTTCGAATCGTCACTCAAGCCTGGCGCGACTAGACCTTAGCATCATCAAGAATCCATACCTCATCCACTCCATGCAAACGGGCATCCGGAAACTCCAGTAAAAGTTTGATCGCGATCCAACGGTCGGATCAAAAGTTATGGCCCTTTCGAACTGTCCCTCAATCTTGGCGCGACCGAGACCTCATCATCACGGAGTATCGATTCCTCATCCACTCCATGCAAAGGGGCATTCGGAAACTCCGGTAAAATTTTGATCGCGATCCAACGGTCGGATCAAAAGTTATGGCCCTTTCGACACCGTCACTCTATCTGGCGCGACCAGACCTCATCATCACGGAGTATCGATTCCTCATCCACCCCATGCAAAGGGCATCCGGAAACCCTAGTACAAGTTTGAACGCGATCCAACGGTCGGATCAAAAGTTATGGCCCTTTCGAAGCGTCACTCAATCGTGGCGCGACTAGACCTCATCATCATCGAGTATCAATTCCTCATCCACTCCATGCAAAGGGGCATCCGGAAACTCAAGTAAAAGTTTGATCACGATCCAACGGTCGGATCAAAAGTTATGGCCCTTTCGAACTCGTCCCTCCAAGCTTAGCGCGACCAGACCTCATCATCACCGAGTATCGATTCCTCATCCACTCCATGCAAAGGGGCATCCGGAAACTCCGGTAAAAGTTTGATCGCGATCCAACGGTCGGATCAAAAGTTATGGCCCTTTCGAACCGTCACTCAAGCGTGGCGCGACCGGACCTCATCATCGCCGAGTATCGATTCCTCATCCACTCCATGCAAAGGGGCATCCAGGAAACTCCAAGTAAAAGTTTGATCGCGATCCAATGGTCGGATCAAAAGTTATGGCCCTTTCGATCTGTCACTCAAGCCTGGCGCGACCAGACCTCATCATCATCGAGTATCGATTCCTCATCCACTCCATGCAAAGGGCATCCGGAAAGTCGAAGTAAAAGTTTGATCGCGATCCAACGGTCGGATCAAAAGTTAGGGCCCTTTCGAACCGTCACTCAATCTGGAGCGACGACCACCTCATCATCGAGTATCGATTCCTCATCCACTCCATGCAAAGGGGCATCCGGAAACTCCAGTAAAAGTTTGATCGCGATCCAACGGTCGGATCAAAAGTTATGGCCCTTTCGAACCGTCACTCAAGCCTGGCTCGACCAGACCTCATCATCGCCGAGTATCGATTCCTCATCCACTCCATGCAAACGGGCATCCCCGGAAACTCCGGTAAAAGTTTGATCGCGATCCAACGGTCGGATCAAAAGTTATGGCCCCTTCGAACCGTCACTCAAGCCTGGCTCGACCAGACCTCATCATCGCCGAGTATCGATTCCTCATCCACTCCATGCAAACGGGCATCCGGAAACTCCGATTAAAAGTTTGATCGCGATCCAACGGTGGGATCAAAAGTTATAGCCCTTTCGATCTGTCACTCAAGCGTAGCGCGACCAGACCTCATCATCGCGAGTCTCGATTCCTCATCCACTCCATGCAAAGGGGCATCAGGAAACTCAAGTAAAAGTTTGATCGCGATCCAACGGTCGGATCAAAAGTTAGGTCCCTTTCGAGCCGTCACTCAAGCCTCGCGCGACCAGACCTCATCATCATCGAGTATCGATTCCTCATCCACTCCATGCAAAGGGCATCAGGAAACTCCGAGTAAAAGTTTGATCGCGATCCAATGGTCGGATCAAAAGTTATGGCCCTTTCGATCTGTCACTCAAGCTCGGCGCGACCGGACCTCATCATCCGAGTATCGATTCCTCATCCACTCCATGCAAAGGGGCATCCGGAAAGTCCGAGTAAAAGTTTGATCGCGATCCAACGGTCGGATCAAAAGTTAGGGCCCTTTCGAACCGTCACTCAAGCACGGCTCGACCACGCCTCATCATCGCCGAGTATCGATTCCTCATCCACTCCATGCAAACGGGCATCCGGAAACTCCGATAAAAGTTTGATCGCGATCCAATGGTCGGATCAAAAGTTATAGCCCTTTCGATCTGTCACTCAAGCCTGGCGCGACCGGACCTCATCATCGCCGAGTATCGATTCCTCATCCACTCCATGCAAAGGGGCATCAGGAAACTCCAGTAAAAGTTTGATCGCGATCCAACGGTCGGATCAAAAGTTATGGCCCTTTCGAACCGTCACTCCAAGCTGCGCGACCAGACCTCATCATCCACCGAGTATCGATTCCTCATCCACTCCATGCAAACGGGCATCGGAAACTCCGAGTAAAAGTTTGATCGCGATCCAATGGTGGGATCAAAAGTTATGGCCCTTTCGAATCGTCACTCAAGCTTGGCGCGACCGGACCTCATCATCATCGAGTATCGATTCCTCATCCACTCCATGCAAAGGGGCATCCAGGAAACTCCGAGTAAAAGTTTGATCGCGATCCAACGGTCGGATCAAAAGTTATGGCCCTTTCGAACCGTCACTCAAGCCTCGCTCGACCAGGCCTCATCATCATCGAGTATCGATTCCTCATCCACTCCATGCAAAGGGGCATCGGAAACTCCGAGTAAAAGTTTGATGGCGATCCAACGAGTGGGATCAAAAGTTATGGCCCTTTCGAATCGTCACTCCAAGCTTGGCGCGACCGAGACCTTATCATCATCGAGTATCGATTCCTCATCCGCTCCATGCAAAGGGCATCCGGAAACTCCGGTAAAAGTTTGATCGCGATCCAACGGTCGGATCAAAAGTTATGGCCCTTTCGAACCGTCACTCAAGCTTGGCGCGAGCCGGACCTTATCATCATCGAGTATCGATTCCTCATCCACTCCATGCAAAGGGGCATCAGGAAACTCCGGTAAAATTTTGATCGCGATCCAACGGTGGGATCAAAAGTTATGGCCCTTTCGAATCGTCACTCAATCTGGCGCGACTAGACCTCATCATCATCGAGTATCCATTCCTCATCCACTCCATGCAAACGGGCATCCGGAAACTCCGAGTAAAAGTTTGATCGCGATCCAACGGTCGGATCCAAAGTTATGGCCCTTTCGAACCGTCCCTCAATCGTGGCGCGGCCGAGACCTCATCATCGCGGAGTATCGATTCCTCATCCACTCCATGCAAAGGGGCATCCGGAAACTCCGGTAAAAGTTTGATCGTGATCCAACGGTCGGATCAAAAGTTATGGCCCTTTCGAGCCGTCACTCAAGCTGGCGCGACCGAGACCTCATCATCACCGAGTATCGATTCCTCATCCACTCCATGCAAAGGGCATCAGGAAACTCCGAGTAAAAGTTTGATCATGATCCAACGGTCGGATCAAAAGTTATGGCCCTTTCGAAACGTCCCTCAAGCTTGGCGCAACCAGACCACATCATCACGAGTATCGATTCCTCATCCACTCCATGCAAAGGGGCATCCGGAAACTCCAGTAAAAGTTTGATCGCGATCCAGCGGTTGGATCAAAAGTTATGGCCCTTTCGAGCAGTCACTCCAAGCTTGGCGCGACCACACCTCATCATCCGAGTATCGATTCCTCATCCACTCCATGCAAAGGGGCATCACGGAAACTCCAAGTAAAAGTTTGATCGCGATCCAACGGTTGGATCAAAAGTTATGGCCCTTTCGAACCGTCCCTCAAGCTTGGCGTGACCGGACCTCATCATCACCGAGTATCGATTCCTCATCCACTCCATGCAAAGGGCATCCGGAAACTCCGGTAAAAGTTTGATCGCGATCCAACGGTTGGATCAAAAGTTATGGCCCTTTCGAACCGTCCCTCAAGCATGGCGCGACCGAGACCTCATCATCACCGAGTATCGATTCCTCATCCACTCCATGCAAAGGGGCATCCGGAAACTCCGAGTAAAAGTTTGATCACGATCCAACGGTTGGATCAAAAGTTATGGCCACTTTCGAACCGTCACTCAAGCTTGGCGCGACCAGACCTCATCATCGTCGAGTATCGATTCCTCATCCACTCCATGCAAAGGGGCATCGGAAACTCCGAGTAAAAGTTTGATCGCGATCCAACGGTCGGATCAAAAGTTATGGCCACTTTCGAACGGTCACTCAAGCTTGGCGCGACCCGAGACCTTATCATCGCCGAGTATCGATTCCTCATCCACTCCATGCAAAGGGGCATCCGGAAACTCCTGTAAAAGTTTGATCATGATCCAACGGTCGGATCAAAAGTTATGGCCCTTTCGAAACGTCCCTCAAGCTTGGCGCGACCAGGCCTCATCATCGCCGAGTATCGATTCCTCATCCACTCCATGCAAAGGGGCATCCGGAAACTCCAGTAAAAGTTTGATCGCGATCCAACGGTCGGATCAAAAGTTATGGCCCTTTCGAACCGTCACTCAAGCCTGGCGCGACCAGACCTTATCATGACCGAGTATCGCTTCCGCATGCTCTCCATTGAAAATGGCATCTGTAAACTCCAGTAAATGTTTCATCATGATCCAACGGTCGGATCAGAAGTTATGGCCCTTTCGAACCGTCACTCAAGCTTGGCGCGACCTAGACCTCATCATCATCCGAGTATCGATTCCTCATCCACTCCATGCAAAGGGGCATCCGGAAACTCCGGTAAAAGTTTGATCGCGATCCAACGGTCGGATCAAAAGTTATGGCCCTTTCGAACGGTCCCTCAAGCGTGGCGCGACCGAGACCTCATCATCGCAGAGTATCGATTCCTCATCCACTCCATGCAAAGGGGCATCCGGAAACTCCGAGTAAAAGTTTGATCGCGATCCAACGGTCGGATCAAAAGTTATGGCCCTTTCGAATCGTCACTCAAGCTTGGCGCGACCAGACCTTATGATCATCGAGTATCGATTCCTCATCCACTCCATGCAAAGGGCATCCGGAAACTCCGAGTAAAAGTTTGATCGCGATCCAACGGTCGGATCAAAAGTTATGGCCCTTTCGAAGCGTCACTCAAGACGTGGCGCGACCAGACCTCATCATCATCGAGTATCGATTCCTCATCCACTCCATGCAAAGGGGCATCCGGAAACTCCGAGTAAAAGTTTGATCGCGATCCAACGGTCGGATCAAAAGTTATGGCCCTTTCGAACGTCACTCAAGCTTGGCGCGACCGAGACCTTATCATCACCGAGTATCGATTCCTCATCCACTCCATGCGAAGGGGCATCAGGAAACTCCAGTAAAAGTTTGATCGCGATCCAACGAAGTCGGATCAAAAGTTATGGCCCTTTCGAACCGTCACTCAAACGTGGCGCGACCAGACCTCATCATCATCGAGTATCGATTCCTCATCCACTCCATGCAAAGGGCATCCGGAAACTCCGAGTAAAAGTTTGATCGCGATCCAGCGGTCGGATCAAAAGTTATGGCCCTTTCGAACAGTCCCTCAAGCTGGCGCGACCAGACCTCATCATCCACCGATTATCGATTCCTCATCCACTCCATGCAAAGGGGCATCCGGAAACTCCGAGTAAAAGTTTGATCACGATCCAACGGTTGGATCAAAAGTTATGGCCCTTTCGAACCGTCACTCAATCGAGGCGCGACCGGACACCTCATCATCCATCGAGTATCGATTCCTCATCCACTCCATGCAAAGGGGCATCCAGGAAACTCCAGTAAAAGTTTGATCCCGATCCAACGGTCGGATCAAAAGTTATGGCCCTTTCGAACCGTCACTCAAGCGTGGCGCGACTAGACCTTATCATCGCCGAGTATCGATTCCTCATCCACTCCATGCAAAGGGGCATCCGGAAACTCCAGTAAAAGTTTGATCACGATCCAACGGTTGGATCAAAAGCTTTGGCCCTTTTCGAGCCGTCCCTCAAGCACACTTGGGCGCGACCACACCTCATCATCACCGAGTATCGATTCCTCATCCACTCCATGCAAAGGGGCATCCAGGAAACTCCGATTAAAAGTTTGATCGCGATCCAACGGTTGGATCAAAAGTTATGGCCCTTTGGACCGTCCCTCAAGCTTGGCGCGACCGAGACCTTATCATCGCCGTGTCTCGATTCCTCATCCACTCCATGCAAAGGGGCATCAGGAAACTCCAGTAAAATTTTGATCGCGATCCAACGGTTGGATCAAAAGTTGTGGCCCTTTCGAACCGTCACTCAAGCTTAGCGCGACCGGACCTTATCATCGCCGAGTATCGATTCCTCATCCACTCCATGCAAAGGGGCATCAGGAAACTCCGGTAAAATTTTGATCGCGATCAACGGTCGGATCAAAAGTTATGGCCCTTTCGAACCGTCCCTCAAGCTTGGCGCGACCAGACCTCATCATCGCGGAGTATCGATTCCTCATCCACCCCATGCAAAGGGCATCCGGAAACCCTAGTACAAGTTTGAACGCGATCCAACGGTCGGATCAAAAGTTATGGCCCTTTCGATCCGTCACTCCAAGCTTGGCGCGACCGAGACCTCATCATCGCCAAGTATCGATTCCTCATCCACTCCATGCAAAGGGGCATCCGGAAACTCCGGTAAAAGTTTGATCACGATCCAACGGTCGGATCAAAAGTTATGGCCCTTTCGAGCCGTCACTCAAGCACGGCGCGACCAGACCTCATCATCACCGAGTATCGATTCCTCATCCACTCCATGCAAAGGGGGCATCAGGAAACTCCGGTAAAAGTTTGATCGCGATCCAACGGTCGGATCAAAATTTATGGCCCTTTCGATCCGTCACTCAAGCTTGGCGCGACCAGACCTCATCATCGCCGAGTATCGATTCCTCATCCACTCCATGCAAAGGGGGCATCAGGAAACTCGAGTAAAAGTTTGATCGCGATCCAACGGTCGGATCAAAAGTTATGGCCCTTTCGAACCGTCACTCAAGCTTGGCGCGACCAGACCTCATCATCGCCGAGTATCGATTCCTCATCCACTCCATGCAAAGGGGCATCCGGAAACTCCGGTAAAAGTTTGATCGCGATCCCAACGGTCGGATCAAAAGTTATGGCCCTTTCGAACCGTCACTCCAAGCTGGCGCGACCGGACCTCATCATCGCCGAGTATCGATTCCTCATCCACTCCATGCAAACGGGCATCCAGGAAACTCCGGTACAAGTTTGATCGCGATCCAGCGGTCGGATCAAAAGTTATGGCCCTTTCGAACCGTCACTCAATCAAGCGGCGCGACCGAGACCTCATCATCATCGAGTATCGATTCCTCATCCACTCCATGCAAAGGGGCATCCGGAAACTCCGAGTAAAAGTTTGATCGCGATCCAACGGTCGGATCAAAAGTTATGGCCCTTTCGAACCGTCACTCAAGCGTGGCGCGACCAGACCTCATCATCGCCGAGTATCGATTCCTCATCCACTCCATGCAAAGGGGCATCCGGAAACTCCAGTAAAAGTTTGATCGCGATCCAACGGTCGGATCAAAAGTTATGGCCCTTTCGAAGGCCGTCACTCAAGCTTGGCGCGACCGGACCTCATCATCGTCGAGTATCGATTCCTCATCCACTCCATGCAAACGGGCATCCGGAAACTCCGGGTAAAATTTTGATCGCGATCCAACGGTCGGATCAAAAGTTATGGCCCTTTCGAACCGTCACTCAAGCGTGGCGCGACCGAGACCTCATCATCGGCGAGTATCGATTCCTCATCCACTCCATGCAAAGGGGCATCCGGAAACTCCAGTAAAAGTTTGATCGCGATCCAACGAGGTCGGATCAAAAGTTATGGCCCTTTCGAACCGTCACTCAAGCTGCAGCGCGACCAGACCTCATCATCACCGAGTATCGATTCCTCATCCACTCCATGCAAAGGGCATCCGGAAACTCCAGTAAAAGTTTGATCGCGATCCAACGGTCGGATCAAAAGTTATGGCCCTTTCGAACCGTCACTCAAGCTTGGCGCGACCAGAACCTCATCATCGCCGAGTATCGATTCCTCATCCACTCCATGCAAAGGGGCATCCGGAAACTCCGGTAAAAGTTTGATCGCGATCCAACGGTCGGATCAAAAGTTATGGCCCCTTTCAAGCCGTCACTCAAGCTTGGCGCGACCAGACCTCATCATCGCCGAGTATCGATTCCTCATCCACTCCATGCAAAGGGCATCCGGAAACTCCGAGTAAAAGTTTGATCGCGATCCAACGGTGGGATCAAAAGTTATGGCCCTTTCGAACCGTCACTCAATCTGGCGCGACCGGACCTCATCATCGTCGAGTCTCGATTCCTCATCCACTCCATGCAAAGGGGCATCGGAAACTCCGGTAAAAGTTTGATCGCGATCCAACGGTCGGATCAAAAGTTATGGCCCTTTCGAGCCGTCAATCAAGCAGTTGGCGCGACCAGACCTCATCATCCGAGTATCGATTCCTCATCCACTCCATGCAAAGGGCATCCGGAAACTCCGAGTAAAAGTTTGATCGCGATCCAACGGTCGGATCAAAAGTTATGGCCCTTTCGAGCCGGTCACTCAAGCTGGCGCGACCAGACCTCATCATCGCCGAGTATCGATTCCTCATCCACTCCATGCAAAGGGGCATCGGAAACTCCGGTAAAAGTTTGATTGCGATCCAACGGTCGGATCAAAAGTTATGGCCCTTTCGATCCGTCACTCAAGCCTGGCGCGACCAGACGTCATCATCGTCGAGTATCGATTCCTCATCCACTCCATGCAAAAGGGCATCGGAAACTCCGGTAAAAGTTTGATCGCGATCCAACGGTCGGATCAAAAGTTATGGCCCTTTAGAACCGTCACTCAATCTGGCGCGACCAGACCTCATCATCACCGAGTATCGATTCCTCATCCACTCCATGCAAAGGGGCATCAGGAAACTCCGAGTAAAAGTTTGATCGCGATCCAACGGTCGGATCAAAAGTTATGGCCCTTTCGAGCCGTCACTCAAGCTTGGCGCGACCGAGACCTCATCATCGCCGAGTATCGATTCCTCATCCACTCCATGCAAAGGGGCATCAGGAAACTCCGAGTAAAAGTTTGATCGCGATCCAACGGTCGGATCAAAAGTTATGGCCCTTTCGAACCGTCACTCAAGCTTGGCGCGACCGGACCTCATCATCGCCGAGTATCGATTCCTCATCCACTCCATGCAAAGGGGGCATCCAGGAAACTCCGAGTAAAAGTTTGATCGCGATCCAACGGTCGGATCAAAAGTTATGGCCCTTCGAACCGTCACTCAAGCCTGGCGCGACCGAGACCTCATCATCGCAGTATCGATTCCTCATCCACTCCATGCAAAGGGGCATCCGGAAACTCCGAGTAAAAGTTTGATCGCGATCCAACGGTCGGATCAAAAGTTATGGCCCTTTCGAGCCGTCCCTCAAGCTTGGCGCGACCAGACCTCATCATCGCCGAGTATCGATTCCTCATCCACTCCATGCAAAGGGCATCGGAAACTGCGGTAAACGTTTGATCGCGATCCAACGGTCGGATCAAAAGTTATGGCCCATTCGAACAGTCCCTCCAAGCTTGGCGCGACCAGACCTTATCATCGTCGAGTATCCATTCCTCATCCACTCCATGCAAAGGGGCATCGGAAACTCCAGTAAAAGTTTGATCGCGATCCAACGGTCGGATCAAAAGTTATGGCCCTTTCGAACCGTCACTCAATCTTGGCGCGACCGAGACCTCATCATCTGAGTATCGATTCCTCATCCACTCCATGCAAAGGGCATCGGAAACTCCGAGTAAAAGTTTGATCGCGATCCAACGGTTGGATCAAAAGTTATGGCCCTTTCGAACCGTCACTCAAGCACTGGCGCGACCAGACCTCATCATCATCGAGTATCGATTCCTCATCCACTCCATGCAAAGGGCATCGGAAACTCGAGTACAAGTTTGAACGCGATCCAACGGTCGGATCAAAATTTATGGCCCTTTCGATCCGTCACTCCAAGCTTGGCGCGACCAGACCTCATCATCACCGAGTATCGATTCCTCATCCACTCCATGCAAAAGGGCATCCGGAAACTCCGGTAAAAGTTTGATCGCGATCCAGCGGTCGGATCAAAAGTTATGGCCCTTTCGAGCCGTCACTCAACCTGGCGCGACCGAGACCTCATCATCATCGAGTATCGATTCCTCATCCACTCCATGCAAAGGGGCATCCGGAAACTCCGAGTAAAAGTTTGATCGCGATCCAACGGTCGGATCAAAAGTTATGGCCCTTTCGAACCGTCACTCAAGCCTGGCGCGACTAGACCTTATCATCATCGAGTATCGATTCCTCATGCACTCCATGCAAACGGGCATCCGGAAACTCCAGTAAAAGTTTGATCGCGATCCAACGGTCGGATCAAAAGTTATGGCCCTTTCGAGCCGTCACTCAAGCACTGGCGCGACCGGACCTCATCATCGCCGAGTATCGATTCCTCATCCACTCCATGCAAAGGGGCATCCGGAAACTCCAGTAAAAGTTTGATCGCGATCCAACGGTCGGATCAAAAGTTATGGCCCTTTCGAACTGTCACTCAATCTTGGCGCGACCAGACCTCATCATCGTCGAGTATCGATTCCGAATCCACTCCATGCAAAGGGCATCAAGGAAACTCCGAGTAAAAGTTTGATCGCGATCCAACGGTCGGATCAAAGTTATGGCCCTTTCGAGCCGTCACTCAAGCCTGGCGCGACCAGACCTCATCATTGCCGAGTATCGATTCCTCATCCACTCCATGCAAAGGGCCATCCGGAAACTCCAGTAAAATTTTGATCGAGATCCAACGGTCGGATCAAAAGTTATGGCCCTTTCGAATCGTCACTCAAGCTTGGCGCGACCGAGACCTTATCATCACCGAGTATCGATTCCTCATCCACTCCATGCAAACGGGCATCCAGGAAACTCCGGTACAAGTTTGATCGCGATCCAACGGTCGGATCAAAAGTTATGGCCCACTTTCGAACCGTCACTCAATCGTGGCGCGACCCGGACCTCATCATCGCCGAGTATCGATTCCTCATCCACTCCATGCAAGGGGGGCATGCGGAAACTCCGGTAAAAGTTTGATCGCGATCCAACGGTCGGATCAAAAGTTATGGCCCTTTCGAACAGTCACTCAAGCACGGCGCGACCAGACCTCATCATCGCCGAGTATCGATTCCTCATCCACTCCATGCAAAGGGGCATCCGGAAACTCCGTAAAAGTTTGATCGCGATCCAGCGGTCGGATCAAAAGTTATGGCCCTTTCGAACCGTCACTCAATCGTGGCGCGACCGAGACCTCATCATCGGGCGAGTATCGATTCCTCATCCACTCCATGCAAAGGGCATCCGGAAACTCCGGTAAAAGTTTGATCGCGATCCAACGGTCGGATCAAAAGTTATGGCCCTTTCGAACCGTCACTCAAGCATGGCGCGACCGAGACCTCATCATCGCCGAGTATCGATTCCTCATCCACTCCATGCAAAGGGGCATCAGGAAACTCCGGTAAAAGTTTGATCGCGATCCAACGGTCGGATCAAAAGTTATGGCCCTTCTCGAACCGTCACTCAAGCCTGGCGCGACCAGACCTCATCATCGAGTATCGATTCCTCATCCACTCCATGCAAAGGGCATCCAGGAAACTCCGGTAAAAGTTTGATCGCGATCCAACGGTCGGATCAAAAGTTATGGCCCTTTCGAACCGTCACTCAATCGTGGCGCGACCGAGGCCTCATCATCGCCGAGTATCGATTCCTCATCCACTCCATGCAAAGGGGCATCCGGAAACTCCGAGTAAAAGTTTGATCGCGATCCAACGGTCGGATCCAAAGTTATGGCCCTTTCGAATCGTCCCTCAAGCACAGCGCGACGAGACCTCATCATCGTCGAGTATCGATTCCTCATCCACTCCATGCAAAGGGGCATCGGAAACTCCGAGTAAAAGTTTGATCGCGATCCAACGGTTGGATCAAAAGTTATGGCCCATTCGATCCGTCACTCAAGCTGGCGCGACCGAGACCTCATCATCGCCGAGTATCGATTCCTCATCCGCTCCATGCAAAGGGGCATCCGGAAACTCCGGTAAAAGTTTGATCGCGATCCAACGGTCGGATCAAAAGTTATGGCCCTTTCGAGCCGTCCCTCAAGCTGGCGCGACCACACCTCATCATCATTGAGTATCGATTCCTCATCCACTCCATGCAAAGGGGCATCAGGAAACTCTAGTAAAAGTTTGATCGCGATCCAGCGGTCGGATCAAAAGTTATGGCCCTTTCGAACCGTCCATCAAGCACAGGCGCGACCAGACCTCATCATCATCGAGTATCGATTCCTCATCCACTCCATGCAAAGGGGCATCAGGAAACTCCAGTAAAAGTTTGATCGCGATCCAACGGTCGGATCAAAAGTTATGGCCCTTTCGAAATGTCCCTCAAGCCAGGCGCGACCAGACCTCATCATCAGCGAGTATCGATTCCTCATCCACTCAATGCAAAGGGGCATCAGGAAACTCCTAGTACAAGTTTGATCGCGATCCAACGGTGGGATCAAAAGTTATGGCCCTTTCGACCCGTCACTCAAGCTTGGCGCGACTGGACCTCATCATCGCCGAGTATCGATTCCTCATCCACTCCATGCAAAGGGCATCGGAAACTCCGGTACAAGTTTGATCACGATCCAACGGTCGGATCAAAAGTTATGGCCCTTTCGAACCGTCACTCAAGCATGGCGCGACCAGACCTCATCATCGCCGAGTATCGATTCCTCATCCACTCCATGCAAAAGGGGCATCAGGAAACTCCGGTAAAAGTTTGATCGTGATCCAAGGGTGGGATCAAAACTTATGGCCCGTTCGACCGTCACTCAAGCTTGGCGCGACGAGACCTCATCATCATCGAGTATCCATTCCTCATCCACTCCATGCAAAGGGCATCGGAAACTCCATTAAAAGTTTGATCGTGATCCAACGGTCGGATCAAAAGTTATGGCCCTTTCGACAGTCACTCAAATCATGGCGCGACCGAGACCTCATCATCGCCGAGTATCGATTCCTCATCCGCTCCATGCAAACGGGTATCCGGAAACTCCGATAAAAGTTTGATCGCGATCCAACGGTGGGATCAAAAGTTATGGCCCTTTCCAATCGTCACTCAAGCTTGGCGCGACTAGACCTTATCATCACCGAGTATCGATTCCTTATGCACTCCATACAAACGAGCATCCGGAAACTCCTAGTAAAAGTTTGATCGCGATCCAACGGTGGGATCAAAAGTTATGGCCCTTTCGACTGTCACTCAAGCCTGGCGCGACCGAGACCTCATCATCGTCGAGTATCGATTCCTCATCCACTCCATGCAAAGGGGCATCCGGAAACTCCGAGTAAAATTTTGATCGCGATCCAACGGTCGGATCAAAAGTTATGTGCCCCTCGAACCCGTTACTCCAAGCTTGGCGCGACCGAGACCTCATCATTCGAGTATCGATTCCTCATCCACTCCATGCGAAGGGGCATCCGGAAACTCCAGTAAAATTTTGATCGCGATCCAACGGTTGGATCAAAAGTTATGGCCCTTTCGATTCGTCACTCAAGCCTGGCGCGACCGAGACCTCATCATCATCGAGTATCGATTCCTCATCCACTCCATGCAAACGGGCATCCCGAAACTCCGAGTAAAAGTTTGATCGCGATCCAACGGTCGGATCAAAAGTTATGGCCCTTTCGAACCGTCACTCAATCGTGGCGCGACCGGACCTCATCATCGTCGAGTATCGATTCCTCATCCACACCATGCAAAGGAGCATCAGGAAACTCCAGTAAAAGTTTGATCGCGATCCAACGGTCGGATCAAAAGTTATGGCCCTTTCGAACCGTCCCTCAAGCACAGCGCGACCGGACCTCATCATCATCGAGTATCGATTCCTCATCCACTCCATGCGAAGGGGCATCCAGGAAACTCCGGTAAAAGTTTGATCGCGATCCAGCGGTCGGATCCAAAGTTATGGCCCTTTCGAACCGTCACTCAAGCTTGGCGCGACCGGACCTCATCATCGCCGAGTATCGATTCCTCATCCACTCCATGCAAAGGGCCTCGGAAACTCCGAGTAAAAGTTTGATCGCGATCCAACGGTCGGATCAAAAGTTATGGCCCCTTCGAACCGTCACTCAAGCTTGGTGCGACCAGACCTCATCATCGCCGAGTATCGATTCCTCATCCACTCCATGCAAAGGGGGCATCGGAAACTCCGGTACAAGTTTGATCGCGATCCAACGGTCGGATCAAAAGTTATGGCCCTTTCGAACCGTCACTCAAGCACGGCGCGACCAGACCTCATCATCGTCGAGTATCGATTCCTCATCCACTCCATGCAAGGGGCATCGGAAACTCCGAGTAAAAGTTTGATCGCGATCCAACGGTCGGATCAAAAGTTATGGCCCTTTCGAGCCCGTCACTCAAGCTGGCGCGGCCGGGACCTCATCATCATCGAGTATCGATTCCTCATCCACTCCATGCAAGGGGGCATCGGAAACTCCGGTAAAAGTTTGATCGCGATCCAACGGTCGGATCAAAAGTTATGGCCCTTTCGAACCGTCACTCAAGCGTGGCGCGACCGAGACCTCATCATCGTCGAGTATCGATTCCTCATCCACTCCATGCAAACGGGCATCCGGAAACTCCGAGTAAAAGTTTGATCGCGATCCAACGGTGGGATCAAAAGTTATGGCCCTTTCGAACCGTCACTCAATCTGGCGCGACCGAGACCTCATCATCGCCGAGTATCGATTCCTCATCCACTCCATGCAAAGGGCATCCGGAAACTCCGGTAAAAGTTTGATCGCGATCCAACAGTCGGATCAAAAGTTATGGCCACTTTCGAGCCGTCACTCAAACCTAGCGCGACCGAGACCTCATCATCACCGAGTATCGATTCCTCATCCACTCCATGCAAAGGGGCATCGGAAACTCCAGTAAAAGTTTGATCGCGATCCAACGGTCGGATCAAAAGTTATGGCCCTTTCGACCGTCACTCAAACATAGCGCGACCGAGACCTCATCATCATCGAGTATCGGTTCCTCATCCACTCCATGCAAAGAGGCATCCAGGAAACTCCGGTAAAAGTTTGATCGCGATCCAACGGTCGGATCAAAAGTTATGGCCCTTTCAAGCCGTCACTCAACCTGAGCGCGACCAGAGCCTCATCATCGCCGAGTATCGATTCCTCATCCACTCCATGCAAACGGGCATCGGGAACTCCCGGTACAAGTTTGATCGCGATCCAACGGTCGGGTCAAAAGTTAGGGCCCTTTCAGGCCGTCCCTCAAACTGGCGCGACCGAGACCTCATCATCGCCAGTATCGATTCCTCATCCACTCCATGCAAAGGGGCATCAGGAAACTCGATTAACAGTTTGATTGGGATCCAACGGTGGATCAAAAGTTATGGCCCATTCGAATCGTCAATCAAGCGTAGCGCGACCCGGACCTCATCATCGCGCAAGTATCGATTCCTCATCCACTCCATGCAAAGGGGCATCCGGAAACTCCGGTAAAAGTTTGATTGCGATCCAACGGTCGGATCAAAGGTTATGGCCCTTTCGAACCGTCACTCAAGCGAGGCGCGACCGAGACCTCATCATCGCCGAGTATCGATTCCTCATCCACTCCATGCGAAGGGGCATCGGAAACTCCGAGTAAAAGTTTGATCGCGATCCAACGGTCGGATCAAAAGTTATGGCCCTTTCGAACCGTCACTCAAGCCTAGCGCGACCACACCTTATCATCAGAGTATCGATTCCTCATCCGCTCCATGCAAAGGGCATCCAGGAAACTCCGGTAAAAGTTTGATCGCGATCCAGCGGTCGGATCAAAAGTTATGGCCCTTTCAAACAGTCACTCAAGCTAGCGCGACCAGACCTCATCGTGCCGAGTATCGATTCCTCATCCACTCCATGCAAAGGGGCATCAGGAAACTCCGGTAAAAGTTTGATCCGATCCAACGGTCGGATCAAAAGTTGTGGCCCTTTGGAACCGTCCCTCAATCTTGGCGCGACGAGACCTCATCATGGGCGAGTATCGATTCCTCATCCACTCCATGCAAAGGGGCATCCAGGAAACTCCGGTAAAATTTTGATCGGGATCCAACGGTCGGATCAAAAGTTATGGCCCTTTCGAACCGTCCTCAAGCTGGCGCGACCGAGACCTCATCATCGCCGAGTATCGATTCCTCATCCACTCCATACAAAGGGGCATCAGGAAACTCCGGTAAAAGTTTGATCGCGATCCAACGGTCGGATCAAAAGTTATGGCCCTTTCGAACCGTCACTCAAGCCTGGCGCGACGAGAGACCTCATCATCGTCGAGTATCGATTCCTCATCCACTCCATGCGAAGGGGCATCGGAAACTCCGATAAAAGTTTGATCGCGATCCAACGGTCGGATCAAAAGTTATGGCCCTTCGAACCGTCACTCAAGCTTGGCGCGACCGGACCTCATCATCGCCGAGTATCGATTCCTCATCCACTCCATGCAAAAGGGCATCCGGAAACTCCGGTACAAGTTTGATCGCGATCCAACGGTCGGATCAAAAGTTATGGCCCTTTCGAACCGTCACTCAAGCATGGCGCGACCCGGACCTCATCATCTTGAGTATCGATTCCTCATCCACTCCATGCAAAGGGGCATCAGGAAACTCCGAGTAAAAGTTTGATCGCGATCCAACGGTCGGATCAAAAGTTATGGCCCTTTCGAGCCGTCACTCAAGCTCGGCGCGACCAGACCTCATCATCGCCGAGTATCGATTCCTCATCCACTCCATGCAAAGGGGCATCAGGAAACTCCGGTAAAAGTTTGATCGCGATCCAACGGTCGGATCAAAAGTTATGGCCCTTTCGAACTAGTCACTCAATCTTGGCGCGACCGAGACCTCATCATCGCCGAGTATCGATTCCTCATCCACTCCATGCAAAGGGGCATCGGAAACTCCGAGTAAAAGTTTGATCGCGATCCAACGGTCGGATCAAAAGTTATGGCCCGTTCGAACCGTCACTCAAGCCTGGCGCGACTAGACCTCCTCATCGTCGAGTATCGATTCCTCATCCACTCCATGCAAAGGGGCATCAGGAAACTCCGAGTAAAAGTTTGATCGCGATCCAACGGTCGGATCAAAAGTTATGGCCCTTTCGAACCGTCACTCAATCATGGCGCGACCAGACCTTATCATCGAGTATCGATTCCTCATCCACTCCATGCAAAGGGGCATCAGGAAACTCCGAGTACAAGTTTGATGGCGATCCAACGGTCGGATCAAAAGTTATGGCCCTTTCGAATCGTCACTCAAGCTTGGCGCGAGCTAGACCTTATCATCATCGAGTATCGATTCCTTATCCACTCCATGCAAACGGGCATCGGAAACTCCAGTACAAGTTTGATCGCGATCCAACGGTCGGATCAAAAGTTATGGCCCTTTCGAGCCCGTCACTCAAGCTTGGCGCGACGAGACCTCATCGTCGCCGAGTATCGATTCCTCAACCACTCCATGCAAAGGGGCATCCGGAAACTCCGGTAAAAGTTTGATCGCGATCCAGCGATCGGATCAAAAGTTATGGCCCTTTCGAATCGTCACTCAAGCTGGCGCGACCCGGGCCTCATCGTCGCCGAGTATGGATTCCTCATCCACTCCATGCAAAGGGCATCCGGAAACTCCGAGTAAAAGTTTGATCGAGATCCAACGGTCGGATCAAAAGTTATGGCCCTTTCGAACCGTTACTCCAAGCTTGGCGCGACGGACCTCATCATTCTCAAGTATCGATACCTCATCCACTCCATGCAAAGGGCCATCCGGAAACTCCGATTAAAATTTTGATCGCGATCCAGCGGTCGGATCAAAAGTTATGGCCCTTTCGAATCGTCACTCAAGCTTGGCGCGACCAGACCTTATCATCATCAAGTATCAATTCCTCATCCACTCCATGCAAAGGGGCATCCAGGAAACTCCGGTAAAACTTTGATCGCGATCCAGCGGTCGGATCAAAAGTTATGGCCCTTTGAACCGTCACTCCAAGCTTGGCGCGACCGAGACCTCATCATCGCAGTATCGATTCCTCATCCACTCCATGCAAAGGGCATCCGGAAACTCCGATAAAACTTTGATCGCGATCCAACGGTCGGATTAAAAGTTATGGCCCTTTCAGAGCCGTCACTCAAGCTTGGCGCGACCGCACCTCATCATCGCCGAGTATCGATTCCTCATCCACTCCATGCAAGGGGGCATCCCGGAAACTCCGAGTAAAAGTTTGATCGCGATCAAGCTGTCGGATCAAAAGTTATGGCCCTTTTGGGCAGTCCCTCAATCTTGGCGCGACCAGACCTCATCATCCGCCGAGTATCGAGTCCTCAGTCCACTCCGTGCGAAGGGCATCGGGAAACTCTAGTAAAAGTTTGATCGCGATCCAACGGTCGGATCAAAAGTTATGGCCCTTTGGAGCCGTCACTCAATCTTGGCGCGGCCGAGACCTCATCATCGTCGAGTATCGATTCCTCATCCACTCCATGCGAAAGGGCATCAGGAAACTCCGAGTAAAAGTTTGCGATCCAACGGTCGGATCAAAAGTTATGGCCCTTTCGAGCCGTCACTCAAGCATGGTGGGACCGAGACCTCATCATCGCCGAGTATCGATTCCTCATCCACTCCATGCAAAAGGGCATCCAGGAAACTCCGGTACAAGTTTGATCGCGATCCAACGGTTTGGATCCAAAGTTATGGCCCTTTCGATCCGTCACTCCAAGCGTGGTGGGACCAAACCTCATCATCGTCGAGTATCGGTTCCTCATCCACTCCATGCAAAGGGCATCAGGAAACTCAGGTAAAAGTTTGATGGCGATCCAACGGTCGGATCAAAAGTTATGGCCCTTTCGAGCCGTCACTCAAGCTCGGCGCGACCAAACCTCATTATCGCCGAGTATCGATTCCTCATCCACTCCATGCAAACGGGCATGCGGAAACTCCGGTAGAAGTTCGATCGCGATCCAACGGTCGGATCCAAAGTTATGGCCCTTTCAAATCGTCACTCAAACCTGGCGCGACCAGACCTCATCATCGTCGAGTATCGATTCCTCATCCACTCCATGCAAGGGGCATCCGGAAACTCCGGTAAAATTTTGATCGCGATCCAACGGTCGGATCAAAAGTTATGGCCCTTTCGAACCGTCACTCAAGCGTGGCGCGACGAGACCTTATCATCATCGAGTATCCATTCCTCATCCACTCCATGCAAAGGGCATCCGGAAACTCCTAGTAAAAGTTTGATCGCGATCCAACGGTTGGATCAAAAGTTATGGCCCTTTCGGGCCGTCACTCAATCTTGGCGCGACCGAGACCTCATCATCGGCGAGTATCGATTCCTCGTCCACTCCATGCAAAGGGCATCGGAAACTCCAGTAAAAGTTTGATCGCGATCCAACAGTGTGGGATCAAAAGTTATGGCCCTTTCGAGCCGTCACTCATCTTGGCGCGACCGGACCTCATCATCGCAGTATCGATTCCTCATCCACTCCATGCAAAGGGGCATCCAGGAAACTCAAGTAAAAGTTTGATCGCGATCCAACGGTTGGATCAAAAGTTATGGCCCTCTCGATCCGTCACTCGATGGTGGCGCGACCGGTACCTCATCATCGCCGAGTATCGATTCCTCATCCACTCCATGCAAAGGGCATGCGGAAACTCCGGTAAAATTTTGATCGCGATCCAACGGTCGGATCAAAAGTTATGACCCTTCGAGCCGTCACTCCAATCGTGGCGCGACCGAGACCTCATCATCCGGAGTATCGATTCCTCATCCACTCCATGCAAAGGGCATGCGGAAACTCCGGTAAAAGTTTGATCGCGATCCAACGGTCGGATCAAAGAAGTTATGGCCCTTTCGAACGGTCACTCAATCTGGCGCGACCCGGACCTCATCATCGCCGAGTATCGATTCCTCATCCACTCCATGCAAAGGGGCATCCGGAAACTCCCGGTGAAAGTTTGATCGCGATCCAACGGTCGGATCAAAAGTTATGGCCCTTTCGAGCAGATTTACTCAAAAAGTGGCGCGACCACGAGACCTCATCATCATCGAGTATCGATTCCTCATCCACTCCATGCAAAGGGGCATCTCAGGAAACTCCGTAAAAGTTTGATCGCGATCCAGCGGTCGGATCCAAAAGTTATGGCCCTTTCGATCGGTCCCTCAAGCTTGGTGCGACCAGACCTTATCATCGACGAGTATCGATTCCTCATCCACTCCATGCAAAGGGGCATCGGAAACTCCGAGTAAAAGTTTGATCGCGATCCAACGGTCGGATCCAAAAGTTATGGCCCTTCGAACCGTCACTCAAGCATGGCGCGACCGGACCTCATCATGGGAGTATCGATTCCTCATCCACTCCATGCAAAGGGGCATCCGGAAACTCCGAGTAAAAGTTTGATCGCGATCCAACGGTCGGATCAAAAGTTATGGCCCTTTCGAACCGTCACTCCAAGCACGGCGCGACCAGACCTCATCATCGCCGAGTATCGATTCCTCATCCACTCCATGCAAAGGGGCATCAGGAAACTCCGGTAAAATTTTGATCGAGATCCAGCGGTCGGATCAAAAGTTATGGCCCTTTCGAATCGTCACTCAAGCATGGCGCGACCTAGACCTTATCATCATCGAGTATCCATTCCTCATCCACTCCATGCAAAGGGGCATCCAGGAAACTCCGGGTAAAAGTTTGATCGCGATCCAACGGTCGGATCAAAAGTTATGGCCCTTTCGAACCGTCACTCAATCTTGGCGCGACCAGGACCTCATCATCGCCGAGTATCGATTCCTCATCCACTCCATGCAAAGGGCATCCGGAAACTCCGGTAAAAGTTTGATCGCGATCCAGCGGTCGGATCAAAAGTTATGGCCCTTTCGAACCGTCACTCAATCTGGCGCGACCGGACCTCATCATCATGGAGTATCGATTCCTCATCCACTCCATGCAAGGGGGCATCCGGAAACTCCAGTAAAAGTTTGATCGCGATCCAACGGTCGGATCAAAAGTTATGGCCCTTTCGAACCGTCACTCAATCTTGGCGCGACCAGACCTCATCATCGCCGAGTATCGATTCCTCATCCACTCCATGCAAAGGGGCATCCGGAAACTCCGAGTAAAAGTTTGATCGCGATCCAACGGTCGGATCAAAAGTTATGGCCACTTTCGAGCCGTCACTCAATCTTGGCGCGACCGAGACCTCATCATCGCGAGTATCGATTCCTCATCCACTCCATGCAAAGGGGCATTCAGAAACTCCGAGTAAAAGTTTGATCGCGATCCAACGGTCGGATCAAAAGTTATGGCCCTTTCGAATCGTCACTCAAGCTTGGTGCGACCAGACCTCATCATCGCCGAGTATCGATTCCTCATCCACTCCATGCAAACGGGCATCCGGAAACTCCGAGTACAAGTTTGATCGCGATCCAACGGTCGGATCAAAAGTTATGGCCCTTTCGAACCGTCACTCAAGCATGGCGCGACCGAGACCTCATCAATCGCTAGTATCGATTCCTCATCGACTCCATGCAAAGGGGCATCCGGAAACTCCGAGTAAAATTTTGATCGCGATCCAACGGTCGGATCAAAAGTTATGGCCCTTTCGAATCGTCACTCAAGCTTGGCGCGACCACACCTCATCATCGGCGAGTATCGATTCCTCATCCACTCCATGCAAGGGGCATCAGGAAACTCCGAGTAAAAGTTTGATCGCGATCCAACGGTCGGATCAAAAGTTATGGCCCTTTCGAACCGTCACTCAATCTTGGCGCGACCGGGGACCTCATCATCGCAGTATCGATTCCTCATCCACTCCATGCAAAGGGGCATCGGAAACTCCGGTAAAAGTTTGATCGCGATCCAACGGTCGGATCAAAAGTTATGGCCCTTTCGAACCGTCACTCAAGCTTGGCGCGACCGGACCTCATCATCGCCGAGTATCGATTCCTCATCCACTCCATACAAAGGGCATCAGGAAACTCCGGTACAAGTTTGATCGCGATCCAACGGTCGGATCAAAAGTTATGGCCCTTTCGAGCAGTCACTCAAGCTGGCGCGACCGAGACCTCATCATCATCGAGTATCGATTCCTCATCCACTCCATGCAAAGGGGCATCCGGAAACTCCAGTAAAAGTTTGATCGCGATCCAACGGTTGGATCAAAAGTTATGGCCCTTTCGAACAGTCACTCAAGCATAGCGCGACCGCACCTCATCATCCTAGAGTATCGATTCCTCATCCACTCCATGCAAAGGGGCATCCGGAAACTCCGAGTAAAAGTTTGATCGCGATCCAACGGTCGGATCAAAAGTTATGGCCCTTCGAACCGTCACTCAAGCTTGGCGTGACCAGACCTTATCATCGTCGAGTATCCATTCCTCATCCACTCCATGCAAAAGGGCATCCAGGAAACTCCAGTAAAAGTTTGATCGCGATCCAACGGTCGGATCAAAGTTATGGCCCTTTAGAACCGTCACTCAAGCTTGGCGCGACCGGGACCTCATCATCATCTAGTATCGATTCCTCATCCACTCCATGCAAAGGGGCATCGGAAACTCCAGTAAAACTTTGATCGCGATCCAACGGTGGGATCAAAAGTTATGGCCCTTTCGAACTGTCACTCCAAGCTTGGCGCGACCAGACCTCATCATCATCGAGTATCGATTCCTCATCCACTCCATGCAAACGGGCATCCGGAAACTCCGAGTAAAAGTTTGATCGCGATCCAACGGTCGGATCAAAAGTTATGGCCCTTTCGAACCCTCACTCAATCTTGGCGCGACCGAGACCTCATCATCGCCGAGTATCGATTCCTCATCCACTCCATGCAAAGGGGCATCAGGAAACTCCGGTACAAGTTTGATCGCGATCCAACGGTCGGATCAAAAGTTATGGCCCCTTCGAGCCGTCACTCAAGCTTGGCGCGACCAGACCTTATCATCGGCGAGTATCGATTCCTCATCCACTCCATGCAAAGGGGCATCCGGAAACTCCGTAAAAGTTTGATCGCGATCCAACGGTCGGATCAAAAGTTATGGCCCCTTTCGAACCGGTCACTCAAGCTTGGCGCGACCGGACCTCATCATCGCCTCGAGTATCGATTCCTCATCCACTCCATGCAAAGGGCATCCAGGAAACTCCGGTAAAAGTTTGATCGCGATCCAACGGTCGGATCAAAAGTTATGGCCCTTTCGAACCGTCACTCAAGCTTGGCGCGACCGAGACCTCATCATCGCCGAGTATCGATTCCTCATCCACTCCATGCAAAAGGGCATCCGGAAACTCCGGTAAAAGTTTGATCGCGATCCAACGGTCGGATCAAAAGTTATGGCCCTTTCGACCCGTCACTCAAGCACAGCGCGACCGAGACCTCATCATCGCCGAGTATCGATTCCTCATCCACTCCATGCAAAGGGCATCGGAAACTCCGAGTAAAAGTTTGATCGCGATCCAACGGTCGGATCAAAAGTTATGGCCCTTCGAGAACCGTCACTCCAATCTTGGCGCGACCGGACCTCATCATCGCAGAGTATCGATTCCTCATCCACTCCATGCAAAGGAGCATCCTGAAACTCCAGTAAAAGTTTGATCGCGATCCAACGGTCGGATCAAAAGTTATGGCCCTTTCGAACCGTCACTCAAGCCTAGCGCGACCAGACCTCATCATCATCGAGTATCGATTCCTCATCCACTCCATGCAAAGGGCATCCGGAAACTCCGAGTAAAAGTTTGATCGCGATCCAACGGTCGGATCAAAAGTTATGGCCCTTTCGAACCGTCACTCAAGCTTGGCGCGACCGAGACCCATCATCATCGCCGAGTATCGATTCCTCATCCACTCCATGCAAAGGGGCATCAGGAAACTCCGGTAAAAGTTTGATCGCGATCCAACGGTCGGATCAAAAGTTATGGCCCTTTCGAACCGTCACTCCAAGCTGGCGCGACCAGACCTCATCATCAGCGAGTATCGATTCCTCATCCACTCCATGCGAAAGGGGATCCGGAAACTCCAGTAAAAGTTTGATCGCGATCCAACGGTCGGATCAAAAGTTATGGCCCTTTCGATCCGTCACTCGAGCTTGGCGCGACCAGACCTCATCATCGCCGAGTATCGATTCCTCATCCACTCCATGCAAAGGGCATCAGGAAACTCCAGTAAAAGTTTGATCGCGATCCAACGGTCGGATCAAAAGTTATGGCCCTTTCGAAGCGTCACTCAATCTTGGCGCGACCAGACCTCATCATCGTCGAGTATCGATTCCTCATCCACTCCATGCAAAGGGCATCCGGAAACTCAGTAAAAGTTTGATCGCGATCCAACGGTCGGATCAAAAGTTATGGCCCTTTCGAACCGTCACTCCAATCTTGGCGCGACCGGACCTCATCATCGCCGAGTATCGATTCCTCATCCACTCCATGCAAAGGGCATCGGAAACTCCGGTAAAAGTTTGATCGCGATCCAACGGTCGGATCAAAAGTTATGGCCCTTTCGATCCGTCACTCAAACTGGCGCGACCAGACCTCATCATCGCCGAGTATCGATTCCTCATCCACTCCATGCAAGGGGCATCCCGGAAACTCCGGTAAAAGTTTGATCGCGATCCAACGGTTGGATCAAAAGTTATGGCCCTTTCGAATCGTCACTCCAAGCTTGGCGCGACCGAGACCTCATCATCATCGAGTATCGATTCCTCATCCACTCCATGCAAAGGGGCATCGGAAACTCCGGTAAAAGTTTGATCGCGATCCAACGGTTGGATCAAAAGTTATGGCCCTTTCGAACCGTCACTCAATCTTGGCGCGACCAGACCTCATCATCGCCGAGTATCGATTCCTCATCCACTCCATGCAAAGGGGCATCCGGAAACTCCAGTAAAAGTTTGATCGCGATCCAACGGTCGGATCAAAAGTTATGGCCCTTTCGAACCGTCACTCAAGCACAGCGCGACCAGACCTCATCATCAGCAAGAGTATCGATTCCTCATCCACTCCATGCAAAGGGCATCCGGAAACTCCGGTAAAAGTTTGATCGCGATCAACGGTCGGATCAAAAGTTATGGCCCTTTCGAGCCGTCACTCAAGCCTGGCGCGACCAGACCTCATCATCGCCGAGTATCGATTCCTCATCCACTCCATGCAAAGGGGCATCCCGGAAACTCGAGTAAAAGTTTGATGGCGATCCAACGGTCGGATCAAAAGTTATGGCCCTTTCAAACCGTCACTCAATCTTGGCGCGACCAGACCTCATCATCGCGAGTATCGATTCCTCATCCACTCCATGCAAAGGGCATCGGAAACTCCGGTAAAAGTTTGATCGCGATCCAGCGGTCGGATCAAAAGTTATGGCCCCTTCGAACCGTCACTCAATCTTGGCGCGACCGAGACCTCATCATCGCCGAGTATCGATTCCTCATCCACTCCATGCAAAGGGGCATCAGGAAACTCCAGTAAAAGTTTGATCGCGATCCAACGGTGGGATCAAAAGTTATGGCCCTTTCGAACCGTCACTCAATCTTGGCGCGACTAGACCTCATCATCAGCAAGTATCGATTCCTCATCCACTCCATGCAAACGGGCATCCGGAAACTCCCGTAAAAGTTTGATCGCGATCCAACGGTCGGATCAAAAGTTATGGCCGCCACTTTCGAACCGTCACTCAATCTTGGCGCGACCGGACCTCATCATCGCCGAGTATCGATTCCTCATCCACTCCATGCAAAGGGCATCGGAAACTCTAGTAAAAGTTTGATCGCGATCCAACGGTCGGATCAAAAGTTATGGCCCTTTCGAACCGTCACTCAATCTTGGCGCGACCGAGACCTCATCATCGCCGAGTATCGATTCCTCATCCACTCCATGCAAAGGGCATCAGGAAACTCCGGTAAAAGTTTGATCGCGATCCCACGGTCGGATCCAAAGTTATGGCCCTTTCGAACCGTCACTCAAGGCTGGCGCGACCAGACCTCATCATCGCTGAGTATCGATTCCTCATCCACCCCATGCAAAGGGCATCCAGGAAACTCCAGTAAAAGTTTGATCGCGATCCAACGGTCGGATCAAAAGTTATGGCCCTTTCGAACCGTCACTCAAGCCTGGCGCGACCAGACCTCATCATCGCTGAGTATCGATTCCTCATCCACTCCATGCAAAGGGGCATCAGGAAACTCCAGTAAAAGTTTGATCGCGATCCAACGGTCGGATCAAAAGTTATGGCCCTTTCGAACCGTCACTCAAGCTTGGCGCGACCGGACCTCATCATCGCCGAGTATCGATTCCTCATCCACTCCATGCAAAGGGGCATCCGGAAACTCTAGTAAAAGTTTGATCGCGATCAACGGTCGGATCAAAAGTTATGGCCCTTCGAACCGTCACTCAATCCTGGCGCGACCGAGACCTCATCATCGCGAGGTATCGATTCCTCATCCACTCCATGCTAAGGGGCATCGGAAACTCCGGTAAAAGTTTGATCGCGATCCAACGGTCGGATCAAAAGTTATGGCCCTTTCGAACCGTCACTCAAGCTGTGGCGACCAGACCTCATCATCGCCGAGTATCGATTCCTCATCCACTCCATGCAAAAGGGCATCAGGAACTCCAGGTAAAAGTTTTGGATCCAACGGTCGGATCAAAAGTTATGGCCCTTTCGATCCGTCACTCCAAGCTGGCGCGACCCAGACCTCATCATCGCCGAGTATCGATTCCTCGTCCACTCCATGCAAAGGGGCATCCAGGAAACTCCGAGTAAAAGTTTGATCGCGATCCAGCGGTTGGATCAAAAGTTATGGCCCTTTCAAACCGTCACTCAAGCCTGCGCGACCAGACCTCATCATCGCCGAGTATCGATTCCTCATCCACTCCATGCAAAGGGGCATCGGAAACTCCCAGTAAAAGTTTGATCGCGATCCAACGGTCGGATCAAAAGTTATGGCCCTTTCAAACCGTCACTCAATCGTGGCGCGACCGGACCTCATCATCGCCGAGTATCGATTCCTCATCCACTCCATGCATAGGAGAATCCGGAAACTCCGGTAAAAGTTTGATCGCGATCCAACGGTCGGATCAAAAGTTATGGCCCTTTCGAACCGTCACTCAAGCTTGGCGCGACCACACCTCATCATCGCCGCAGTATCGATTCCTCATCCACTCCATGCAAAGGGGCATCCGGAAACTCCAGTAAAAGTTTGATCGCGATCCAACGGTGGGATCAAAAGTTGTGGCCCTTACGAACCGTCACTGAATCTTGGCGCGACCAGACCTCATCATCCACTCCATGCAAACGGGCATCCGGAAACTCTAGTAAAAGTTTGATCGCGATCCAACGGTCGGATCAAAAGTTATGGCCCTTTCGAACTGTCACTCAATCTTGGCGCGACCGAGACCTCATCATCGTCGAGTATCGATTCCGAATCCACTCCATGCAGAAGGGCATCCGGAAACTCGAGTAAAATTTTGATCGCGATCCAACGGTCGGATCAAAAGTTATCACCCTTTCAAACCGTCACTCAATCCTGGCGCGACCAGACCTCATCATCGCCGAGTATCGATTCCTCATCCACTCCATGCAAAAGGGCATCCGGAAACTCCAGTACAAGTTTGATCGCGATCCAACGGTCGGATCAAAAGTTATGGCCCTTTCGATCCGTCACTCAAGCTGGCGCGACCATACCTCATCATCGCCGAGTATCGATTCCTCATCCACTCCATGCAAAGGGGCATCCGGAAACTCCGGTAAAAGTTTGATCGCGATCCAACGGTCGGATCAAAACTTATGGCCCTTTCAAACCGTCACTCAAGCATGGCGCGACCGACACCTCATCATCGCCGAGTATCGATTTCCTCATCCACTCCATGCATAGGGGCATCCAGGAAACTCCGGTAAAAGTTTGATCGCGATCCAACGGTCGGATCAAAAGTTATGGCCCTTTCGAACCGTCACTCAATCTTGGCGCGACCAGACCTCATCATCGAGTATCGATTCCTCATCCACTCCATGCAAAGGGCATCCGGAAACTCCAGTAAAAGTTTGATCGCGATCCAACGGTCGGATCAAAAGTTATGGCCCTTTGGACCGTCACTCAATCTTGGCGCGACCGAGACCTCATCATCGTCGAGTATCGATTCCTCATCCACTCCATGCAAAGCGGGCATCCGGAAACTCTAGTAAAAGTTTGATCGCGATCCAACGGTCGGATCAAAAGTTATGGCCCTTTCGAACTGTCACTCAATCTTGGCGCGACCAGACCTCATCATCGTCGAGTATCGATTCCTCATCCACTCCATGCAAAGGGCATCAGGAAACTCCGAGTAAAAGTTTGATCGCGATCCAACGGTCGGATCAAAAGTTATGGCCCTTTCAAACCGTCACTCAATCTTGGCGCGACCGGACCTCATCATCGCCGAGTATCGATTCCTCATCCACTCCATGCAAGGGGCATCCGGAAACTCCGAGTAAAAGTTTGATCGCGATCCAACGGTCGGATCAAAAGTTATGGCCCTTTCAAGAACGATCACTCAAAGCCTCAACCACTGGCGCGACCGGACCTCATTTCATCGGATCGATTCCTAATCACTCAGCGCCACCGGACCTCATCATCGCGAGTATCGATTCCTCATCCACTCCATGCAAAGGGGCATCCAGGAAACTCTAGTAAAAGTTTGATCGCGATCCAACGGTCGGATCAAAAGTTATGGCCCTTTCGATCGCGTCACTCAAGCTGGCGCGACCGAGACCTCATCATCGCCGAGTATCGATTCCTCATCCACTCCATGCAAAGGGGCATCCGGAAACTCCGGTAAAAGTTTGATCGCGATCCAACGGTTGGATCAAAAGTTATGGCCCTTTCGAACCGTCCCTCAATCTTGGCGCGACCAGACCTCATCATCGCCGAGTATCGATTCCTCATCCACTCCATGCAAAGGGCATCAGGAAACTCTAGTAAAAGTTTGATCGCGATCCAACGGTCGGATCAAAAGTTATGGCCCTTTCGAAGCGTCCCTCAATCTTGGCGCGACCGGAGACCTCATCATCGCCGAGTATCGATTCCTCATCCACTCCATGCAAAGGGGCATCAGGAAACTCCGGTAAAAGTTTGATCGCGATCCAACGGTCGGATCAAAAGTTATGGCCCTTTCGAACCGTCCTCAAGCTTGGCGCGACCACACCTCATCATCGTCGAGTATCGATTCCTCATCCACTCCATTCAAAGGGGCATCTGGAAACTCCAGTAAAAGTTTGATCGCGATCCAACGGTCGGATCAAAACTTATGGCCCTTTCAAACCGTCACTCAAGCTTGGCGCGACCAGACCTCATCATCGCCGAGTATCGATTCCTCATCCACTCCATGCAAAGGGGCATCCGGAAACTCCAGTAAAAGTTTGATCGCGATCCAACGGTCGGATCAAAAGTTATGGCCCTTTCGAGGCGTCACTCAAGCTTGGCGCGACCAGACCTCATCATCGCCGAGTATCGATTCCTCATCCACTCCATGCAAAGGGCATCCGGAAACTCCGGTAAAAGTTTGATCGCGATCCAATGGTGGGATCAAAAGTTATGGCCCTTTCGCCAGACCTTCATCAGGATTCACTCGGATCAAAGATGGCCCTTCGACCGTGACCGACCAGACCTCATCATGCCGAGTATCGATTCCTCATCCACTCCATGCAAAAGGGGCATCAGGAAACTCCGGTAAAAGTTTGATCGCGATCAGCGGTCGGATCAAAAGTTATGGCCCTTTCGAACCGTCACTCAAGCCTAGCGCGACCGGACCTCATCATCAGCGAGTATCGATTCCTCATCCACTCCATGCAAGGGGCATCCGGAAACTCCGAGTAAAAGTTTGATCGCGATCCAACGGTCGGATCAAAAGTTATGGCCCTTTCGAACCGTCACTCAATCGTGGCGCGACCGGACCTCATCATCGCCGAGTATCGATTCCTCATCCACTCCATGCAAAGGGCATCCAGGAAACTCCGGTAAAAGTTTGATCGCGATCCAACGGTCGGATCAAAAGTTATGGCCCTTTCGAACCGTCACTCAAGACTGGCGCGACCGGACCTCATCATCGCCGAGTATCGATTCCTCATCCACTCCATGCAAAAGGGCATCCGGAAACTCCAGTAAAAGTTTGATCGCGATCCAACGGTCGGATCAAAAGTTATGGCCCTTTCGAACCGTCACTCAATCCTTGCGCGACCAGACCTCATCATCGCGGAGTATCGATTCCTCATCCACTCCATGCAAAGGGCATCCGGAACTCCAGTGAAAGTTCGATCGCGATCCAACAATCGGATCAAAAGTTATGGCCCTTTCGAACCGTCACTCCAATCTTGGCGCGACCAGACCTCATCATCGTCGAGTATCGATTCCTCATCCACTCCATGCAAAGGGGCATCCGGAAACTCCGAGTAAAAGTTTGATCGCGATCCAACGGTCGGATCAAAAGTTATGGCCCTATCGAGCCGTCACTCAATCCTGGCTCGACGAGACCTCATCATCGCCGAGTATCGATTCCTCATCCACTCCATGCAAAGGGCATCAGGAAACTCCGGTAAAAGTTTGGTCGCGATCCAACGGTCGGATCAAAAGTTATGGCCCTTTCGACCGTCACTCAAGCTTGGCGCGACCAGACCTCATCATCCCGAGTATCGATTCCTCATCCACTCCATGCAAAGGGCATCCGGAAACTCCGGTAAAAGTTTGATCGCGATCCAACGGTTGGATCAAAAGTTATGGCCCTTTCGAACCGTCACTCAATCTTGGCGCGACCAGACCTCATCATCGCCGAGTGTCGATTCCTCATCCACTCCATGCAAAGGGCATCAGGAAACTCCGGTACAAGTTTGACTCGCGATCCAACGGTCGGATCAAAAGTTATGGCCCTTTCGAACCGTCACTCAAGCTTGGCGCGACCAGACCTCATCATCCCGCAGTATCGATTCCTCATCCACTCCATGCAAAGGGGCATCAAGGAAACTCCAGTAAAAGTTTGATCGCGATCCAACGGTTGGATCAAAACTTATGGCCCTTTCAAACCGTCACTCAAGCCTGGCGCGACCACACCTCATCATCGCCGAGTATCGATTTTCTCATCCACTCCATGCATAGGAGAATCCGAAAACTCCAGTAAAAGTTTGATCGCGATCCAACGGTCGGATCAAAAGTTATGGCCCTTTCGAACCGTCACTCAAGCCTGGCGCGACCACACCTCATCATCGCCGAGTATCGATTCCTCATCCACTCCATGCAAAGGGGCATCCGGAAACTCCAGTAAAAGTTTGATCGCGATCCAACGGTGGGATCAAAAGTTGTGGCCCTTACGAACCGTCACTGAATCTTGGCGCGACCAGACCTCATCATCCACTCCATGCAAACGGGCATCCGGAAACTCTAGTAAAAGTTTGATCGCGATCCAACGGTCGGATCAAAAGTTATGGCACTTTCGAACTGTCATTCAATCTTGGCGCGACCAGACCTCATCATCGTGTCGATTCCGCAATCCACTCCATGCAGAAGGGCATCCGGAAACTCGAGTAAAATTTTGATCGCGATCCAACGGTCGGATCAAAAGTTATCACCCTTTCAAACCGTCACTCAATCCTGGCACGACCAGACCTCATCATCGCCGAGTATCGATTCCTCATCCACTCCATGCAAAAGAGCATCCGGAAACTCCAGTACAAGTTTATCCAACGGTCGGATCAAAAGTTATGGCCCTTTCGATCCGTCACTCAAGCCTGGCGCGACCATACCTAATCATCGCCGAGTATCGATTCCTCATCCACTCCATGCAAAGGGGCATCCGGAAACTCCAGTAAAAGTTTGATCGCGATCCAACGGTTGGATCAAAACTTATGGCCCTTTCAAACCGTCACTCAAGCCTCGCGCGACCAGACCTCATTATCGCAGAGTATCGATTCCTCATCTACTCCATAGAAAGGGGCATCCGGAAACTCCAGTAAAATTTTGATCGAGATCCAACGGTCGGATCAAAAGTTATGGCACTTTCAAACCGTCACTCAATCGTGACGCGACCAGACCTCATCATCGCCGAGTATCGATTCCTCATCCACTCCATGCATAGGAGAATCCGAAAACTCCAGTAAAATTTTGATCGCGATCCAATGGTCGGATCAAAAGTTATGGCCCTTTCGAACCGTCACTCAAGCCCGGGCGCGACCACACCTCATCATCGCCGAGTATCGATTCCTCATCCACTCCATGCAAAGGGGCATCCGGAAACTCCAGTAAAAGTTTGACCGCGATCCAACGGTTGGATCAAAAGTTGTGGCCCTTACGAACCGTCACTAAATCTTGGCG
>JAGMVL010001380.1:0-11255 GCA_019202695.1 Populus x sibirica
CCATGCGTCACCCGAGACAAAGATTTCATTGATGATTTCTAAGCCCTAGGGGCTGTGTAGTGATTTCTCAGGCCCTAGGGGCTGTTTAGGCTGTCGAATCCTTGCGTCACGCGAGACAGCATTTCGTTGATTATTTCTGAGTCCCTAGGGGCTCTTTGGGCTATCGAATCCTTGCGTCTCACGAGACACCCTTTCGTTGATGATTTCTGAGTCCCTAGGGGCTGTGTGGGATATCTAATCCATGCGTCACCCGAGACAGCAGTTCGTTAGTGATTTATGAGTCCCTAGGGGCTCTTTGGGCTATCGAATCCTTGCGTCTCCCGAGACAGCCTTTCGTTGATTATTTCTGAGTCCCTAGGGGCTCTTTGGGATGTCGAATCCATGCGTCACCCGAGACAGCTGTTCGTTTGTGATTACTGAGTCCCTAGGGCTGTTTGGGCTTTCAAATCCTTGCGTCAAGCTAGACAGCATTTCGTTGATGATTTCTGAGTCCTTAGGGGCTGTGTGGGATATCAAATCCATGCGTCACCCGAGACAGCATTTCGAGTTAGGGGCTGTGGGATATCAAATCCATGCGTCACCCGAGACAGCATTTCGTTGATGATTTCTGAGTCCCTAGGGGCTCTTTGGGCTGTCGAATCCATGCGTCACCCGAGACAGCATTTCATTGATGATTTCTAAGCCCTAGGGGCTGTGTAGTGATTTCTCAGTCCCTAGGGGCTGTTTAGGCTGTCGAATCCTTGCGTCACGCGAGACAGCATTTCGTTGATGATTTCTGAGTCCCTAGGGGCTCTTTGGGCTATCGAATCCTTGCGTCTCACGAGACACCCTTTCGTTGATGATTTCTGAGTCCCTAGGGGCGGGATTTCGAGTGTGGGATATCAATAATCCATGCGTCACCCGAGACAAGATTTCGTTAATGATTTACGAGTCCCTAGGGGCTCTTTGGGATGTCGAACCTTGCGTCACCCGAGACTTTCGTTGATTCGTTAGTGATTTCGAGTCCCTAGGGCTTTTTGGGCTATCGAATCCTTGCGTCTCCCGAGACAGCATTTCGTTGATGATTTCTGAGTCCTAGGGGCTGTGTGGGATATCAAATCCATGCGTCACCCGAGACACAATTTCGTTGATGATTTTTGAGTCCCTAGGGGCTCTTTGGGCTGTCGAATCAATTTAAAACCGAAACTTATCAAGAAAACGGAACCTTGGTCGCAAGCACACATCCACCAACGGAAATTAGAACCGATCCTTGAAACGAAAATTGCAAGCTTATGTTCGAAATTTTATCTTTTCTTAACGTTGATTAATTAACGGATCCGCCGTATAACTAATCCTAACCAACAAACAATCAAAGTGTCCGCACTAATGATTCAATTTAATGGTAGCTTTAAGAACTAGATAATTTCATCAAGATTAACATACAAGCCGTCCGCAGGCTTGTGTCACTTTGTTCAAATGTTTTCCCTAAGTTCAATAACGTAGTTCCGCCACAATTATCAAGCTTAGTTGCTTCACAAGTTCATATATCACAACTCCGGTTTTGATATTAAACTTAGCAATAGATTGTTCACAACAATAACTTAGAGTCCGCTCTAGCAATCATCAACAACAATCATAGGAAATATGCATAGGAAAACAATCATACTCATTCATAACATAAACCGAAAATAAAAGGAAGAATAAATCTCACGGTTCTTGAAATCCGAAGGTTTGTTGTGTCCTTGCAACCAAGAAAAGAGCTTAGCCTTGCATAACTATTGAACAACTACTTCTAAAGAATGAAAAGAGCATGATTTTTGGGTTTGTAGAGGAGAGAATTTGTGTTTATTCTCTCGCCGGCCGCCGCTCCCTCCTCTCGCTCTCCCTCTTTTTCTCGATGGCCGCCGCCCTCCTTCTCTCTTTCTTTTTATATGCTAAGAAACCCTAGTCTCTATTTTACAAAGTAGTCCTCCCTTGAGTTGGCGCTTACATTTAAGTACTTCAATAACTATTTTTCCTAAAAGGAGAAATAGCCTTGCATGAAATCTTCAAGCTCGACTTAGAGGAGCTAAATTGCTGATATAAAAACTTGGATGACGGTTTAGATGCTTCGGAATGTAATTTGGACTTGTTCTTCACGAAACCCGTTTGCTGGCAGAATTCAGTTGTCATCTTTGAAAAATCATATCTCCCTCGTATGACATCGTTTGTGGCTGAAACTTGGAGCGTTGATAGGTATTTAAGTCAGGAATCCACGCAAATTGAGTTTGCATCAATTGGAGTTCTGTAGCTCCAGATATTAAATTTTGAATGGCCAAAGGTCAACATTGGCAGAATGCGAGATTTGACTTTGCAGGATGTGATTTCCATGATCTTTCTCTTTTTATTTTTCTTGCATTACATTTCCAGAAAGGTATGGATGTTAGCTTTTTAGTGCCACCGGAATCACTTCATTTCGATCTCTAGAACTCACGCTCGCAGAAAACATTGACTCGAACGTCAAATCTGCCAATTACCTCCAATTTACTCCTTTTTGCATCTTTCATCCAAAAGTGCCTTCAAAACATAAAACAAAGAATATCAAGGCATTTTATATATAAAACATGGACAAAACATTAGGTAGATATGGGTGAAACTATCGAATAATATGGTTACATCAAATACCCCCACACTTAGCTCTTGCTCGCCCTCGAGAAAGGATAAATAAAATCAAATTGAAAATAACTATGATCAATCTCTTAATCTCCCATCAATGTCCAAGAATATATGCATTATAAACAAGAATACAATCAAGAATGATAAATAGTATATTTCTCATGAATTCATTTACATGCAAACTTCAAAACTCAATTAATCATCTGGATTTAAATGAAATCTATGCCATGCCAAAGTGATAGGTCCTCTCATTGATATACACTCCAACACTCATGTGTTTAGGGTTTATGTGTTTAAATCTCTCAAATTAAATCAAAGAGTATGTTCTACCATAAGCTTGCTCTTCAATCTCATCTCCATTACTAACATATTACAAACAATGCATGAATCAAAAGGTCTTATTTTCCTGGTTGTAATGGGGCTAAGGTTAATGGTGAGGTAAAAGAGAGTAAAAGAAAAGGTTCAAACCAAAGAAAGTAGAGCATTCTAAAAAATGATATTTCAAACAAGATATTTCATCAAAGCACATAAATTTTCCTTCTTTAATCACCAATGCTTAGCTTCTTTTGATTTCAAGCTTTTTCAACATAAAATCTCAAGAACATAAAGGAACACTTTTTCTTTTTCTTTTGTTTTTTTTTTCTTTTTTAACCTTTGGCAACTTTGCCCATCTTTTCATCAAGCATCACTTCTTCTTTCTTTTCACATAATTTCCAACCATAATTCCATGAGATATCATAAGTATATGCTCTACTAATCCTTGGCCAAGGGAAAAGGAAAACATATAAAAAGTTAAGGCTTATACATGGATAAAGCAAAGAAAAGATAAACAAGCTCAAAAGGGGCTCACTAAGGATAATATGCTTTAGGTTGACTTTTTGGTTCAAGTGATTAAAATTCCTAATGCCTTTATCATCTTCATGTATATTTGTAATGGAATATAATCTCAATAAGATATGAAGCAAGTTCTAGAGATACATATCATTGAAAGAATGCACACTCAAAGAATATAATGTTGAAGGCTCAAAAGCTTGCATTGGTATAACACTATAAAGTCAACATGGCATATTCTCAAAGTCAATCCCTAAACCAATTAAACCTTAAAATTTGCATGCATACTTCTTCATTTGATTTATATCTTCATCTATCTCAATTAATTCTCATACATAATACTCATATTCTCAAAAACCAATGGGAGTTAAAAAGATCAAACACAAAATTTTTTTTTTTTAGAACAACAAAGAAAACTAAAATTCTCCCAATACCCCCACACTTAAAACACAACATTGTCCTCAATGTTGAAATAAAAGCAAAGGAACATAAGAGAATGACAAAAAATAAATTAAAATGCGAAAAAAAAAAAAGATAAGGAAAAAGAAAGCAAATCTGATTTTTTTTATGTCGGGTTGCCTCCCAAGAAGCGCTTTTGTTTTATGTCATTGGCTTGACATGTGGCATGCTCATTCTTCATAGATTGGTTCAGCTAACTCTACGTAAGCGGTGAGTTCTCGCCGTCCAACCTTCATAGAAAGGTTTTAAACGATGCCCATTAACCTTGAGTACTTTGTTGGTTTCTAAACTTGTAATTTCAACCGCACCATAAGGAAAAATATTAGAAACAACAAAGGGTCCAATCCAACGAGAGCGCAATTTTCCAGAAAAAGTTTCAAACGCGAATGATAAAGAAGGACTTTGTCTCCAACATGAAACTCCTTTCTTGTAAGCATTCGGCCATGAAGATTCTTAGTCTTTTCTTTGTAAATCCTTGCATTCTCGTAAGCATCATTTCGAATTTCTTCCAACTCTTGCAGCTTGTAGTTTTCTTGCAATCCCAAAGCAAGATCATAATCCATGTTACATTGTTTAATGGCCCAAAAAGCTTTGTGTTCAAGCTCCACCGGTAGATGACATGCTTTCCCATAAATCATTCTATAAGGTGACATTCCTATAGGTGATTTATAAGCAAAGTCCGATAAGCCCAAAGTGCATCTCCAAGACGTAGACTCCAATCTCGCCGGTTAGGGTTGCACCGTTTTCTCCAAAATGGACTTGATTTCTCGATTTGAAATTTCAGCTTGGCCATTCGTTTGAGGATGATATGCCGTGGAAGTTCGATGAGTCACATGATATTTGCGTAGCAATGCTTCCATGGAACGATTACGTAAATGAGTGCCACGATCACTAATGATAGCTTTAGGGATTCCAAACCCGTCAAATATATGAGTCCCGACAAAATCTAAAACAACCTTAGCATCGTTAGTTCGTGTGGCTTTCGCCTCAATCCATTTGGACACATAATCAACAAGAAGAAGAATATAAAGATTGCCAAATGAAGAAGGAAATGGACCCATAAAGTCAATACCCCAAACATCAAAAATTTCACTTACAAGAATATTCGTTAAAGGCATTTGATTCTTATGAGTGATATTACCTGCTCTTTGGCATTTTTCACATGATTTGCGTAAGTGATATGCATCTCTAAAAATAGAAGGCCAATAGAAACCACTTTCAAGTACCTTGTGGGTCGTTTCTTTTTGCTCCAAAATGCCCACCACAAGAATGAGAATGACAAAAAGTGAGAATGGAATGAAATTCATCTTGTGGTACACACCTCCTAACTACTTGATCCGCACAAAATTTCCAAAGGTAAGGATCGTCCCAAAAATAATATTTAGCATCGCCGTAACTTATCTTTTTGGGGTTTAGACAAACCCGGAGGGAATTCTTTGGTGACTAAATAGTTTACCAAATCAAGATACCATGGTCTTGTAGAGGAATGCAACATATACAACCGCTCATCGTGGAATGTCTCTCTTATTGTTTCGATCCGTATATCCTCTGGCCCCGCCGGCTCAAGTGATCACCACATGGTTTTCAAGACCTTTTTTATCTTTGATCTCAAGATCGAATTCTTGTAAAAGCAAGATCCACCTAATCGCCTTGGTTTGGACTCCTTCTTCTTCAAAAGATACCCGAGAGCCGCATGGTCAAGAAAAAACAATGACTTTTGTACCAAGTAGATATGACCCGAATTTTTCAAGAGCAAACACCACCGCAAAAAGTTCCTTTTCGCTTGTATGGTAATTGCATTGTGCTCCATCCAACATGCGAGAAGCATAGGCGATAACATGCAAATTCTTCCCAATTCTTTGCCCAAGCACAAACCTCCTACCGCATAATCACTCGCATCACACATTATCTCAAAAGGTTCATCCCAATTTGGTGGTTGGATGATAGGGGCGTATGTGACACGTCTCTTAAGCTCATCATGGGCATCTTTACATGCTTGATCAAACACAAAATCCACTTCTTTGGCTAATAGTTTGCACAAGGGTGTCAGTAATCTTCGAGAAATCTTTGATAAAGCGTCGATAGAAACCCGCATGGCCTAGAAAAGAACGAACTTCCCTCACGCATGAGGGGTAAGGCAATGATGAAATAACATCTATCTTAGCTTTATCAACCTCTAATCCACGTGAAGACACAACATGCCCAAGAACTATTCCTTGTTCTACCATAAAATAACACTTTTCATAGTTCAAGACAAGGTTAGTTTCAATGCACCTTTTCAAGATTAAAGATAAATTTTCTAGACATTTATCAAAAGAATCACCATACACCGTGAAATCATCCATAAAAACCTCAATTATTCTTTCAACATAGTCGAAAAATACTCATCATGCATCTTTGAAAAGTTGCGTGAGCATTGCGTAGACCAAAAGGCATTCTTCTATATGCATATGTACCAAATGGACATGTAAATGTAGTCTTTTCTTGATCCTGGATTAATAACAATCCGATTGTATCCACTATATCCATCAAGAAAGCAATAAAAAGACTTACCCGCTAGGCGTTCAAGCATTTGATCCATGAATGGTAATGGGAAATGATCTTTGCGTGTAGAAAGATTGAGCTTTCGTAATCAACACACATTCTCCATCCACTCGAGATGCGAGTAGGAATGAGCTCATCATTTTTGTTTTTCACCAATGTGATTCCGGTCTTTTTGGGCACCACATGGATTGGTGCGACCCATTTACCGTCGTTGATGGGGTAAATGACTCCCCGCATCTAACAATTTCAAAATTTCAAGCTTTCACTACCTCCATCATAGGCGGGTTCAACCTCCTTTGCATTTCCCTTGTTGGTTTTGCGTTGTCCTCCAATAGTATGTGATGCATACACATTGAGGGACTAATACCCTTGATGTCGCCTAAAGTCCATCCAATGGCCGTCTTGTGATCACACAACAACTTCACAAGTTTTTCCTCTTGCATACTTGTCAAACCTTTTGCTATGATAACGGGAAGTGTATTGTTGTCGCCAATGAATACATACTTCAAATTATCGGGCAAAGGTTTTAATTCTAACTCTGGGGCCCGTAAAATAGATGGCAAAAGCTTTTTATGTGAGAGTACTAAATCAACAAAGACATTACCATGGGGAACGGTTTGCAAAGCTTGTAAGGCCAATACCGATTCGTGCACGTTTTGGGGAACACACACGTGCCTCTCCATCTCTTCTATCTTGGTGAAATCATAGCCATAGCTCAAAGCTATGCTTAATCCATCTTCGCAATCAAAATCACAAACTTGCCGCACACACTTATCAATTTGGTCATAACATGTGATAGAATAAACATTGCTATAAGGATATTTCATTGCATCATGAAAATTGAATTCAATTTTTTCATCTCCTACTTCCATAGACAAGGTATCCTTACCACAATCAATCTTTGCGTTGGCGGTTTTCAAGAATGGTCTCCCAAACAATATAGGAGTGCCGGTTGATGAATCACAAGAATCATGTTCCATATCAAGAATATAAAAATCACATGGAATAACCAAACTATCAATCTTGACTAGGACATCTTCTATCACACCAAGTGGGTAAACAAAACTACGATCCGCAAGTTGTATTACAATGCTAGTTTTATTCAAAGGCTCAAGACTAAGAGAATCATAAACATGTTTGGGCATAACACTAATGGATGCACCTAAATCGCATAAAGCTCTTTTAAAACTAGCATTACCAATAACACATGGGATAGTAAACGCACCGGGTCTTTTTGTTTCAAAGGCAGTATTCTTTTGAACAACGGCAGATACAACTTCACCCATACTTACCGCTTTCATGACCTTTCGCTTGAAAGCTCTCTTGGTAGTACACAACTCCTTCAAGAATTTTGCATACTTGGGAATTTGCTTGATAGCATCAAGCAAAGGAATGTTGAGTTCCACTTTCTTGAAAACCTCTAAAATCTCTTTTTCTTTGTCTTCTTTCTTTGACCTAGAAGAACTCACAGAAAGGGTGGAATTGTTTTAAAACTAGAATTCATTGAGTGAGGAGTTACCTTTGGAGTGTTGGTCTTTATTTCAGCTTTGTGGAGGAGGAGGAGGATGTTTGTTCTTTGTACTCAATTCAGCTTTCTATCTCTTCTTCTTCCTCCATCTCAATTTGTTTCGACCTTTTCTCTTCAATTTCTTTCCCACTTCGCAACATGATCGCACTAACATTCTCTTTTGGATTCAATGCTTGGGAGGGCAACTTTCCATTCATTTGTGCTTCCAATTTCCCTACACTTGAAGCTACTTGCCCCATTTGCTTTTCCAAGTTGTGAATACTTGACCTTGTTTCCCGTTGAAAAGACATGACATTTTGTTGCAAGGTAACAAGATTAGAAGCCAAAGTTTTCATCATCTCACGAAGATCATCATTGGATGATGACCCCATAACATTGGAGTTTGTAAATGGAGGGGGTTGTCTTGCTTGATAATTTTGTTGGGGCCGAAATCCATGGGGATGGAACCGTCGGCCTTGATTGCCTTGTTGGGATGGGTTGCCATAGCGTAAGTTGGGATGATCTCTCCATCCGGATTGTACGTGTTGGAAAAGGGATCATATTTACGCCGGGGCTGTCCGTTGAATGTTCCATCAATTGCATGAGCTTGTTCAATGTAATCTTCTTGCATTGTTGGGCACATATCCGAAGCATGTCCTTGTAAGGAGCATATGCTACAAACTTTCACCCGCGCACATTTCCACAAGCCAAAGAACGCACAAGAGAAGTAAGATCATTAACTTTATTTTCAAGGTTAGAAATACTTACCTCATTTACTCGTTTGTTGGAGAAGTCTCCACGAGTGCCAAATTGTTTTGAGTTGGTCGCCATGTTTGAGATCAATTGGCGTGCAAATTTCTCGGGTGTCTTATCCACCAATGCGCCTCCACTTGCAAAGATCAATGATATTACTGGCCAAGAGGGCATCAATCCTTCATAGAAATATTGAATGAGCAAACTGATCGGGTATTTGATGATGAGGACATTGAATGCAGAGTTGCTCAAATCTTTCCCAATATTCGAGAGTGTCTCTCCATGAGATTGCCGAATCCCACATATTTCTTTCCTTATGTTGGCAACTCGAGATGCCGGGAAATACTTCTCAAGGAAAATCTTCTTCATGGCATTCCAAGTTCCAATAGATCCCGGAAGAATAGAGAAAAGCCATGCCTTTGTCGCCCCCTTCAAAGAGAAAGGGAAAGCTTTCAACTTAACTTGTTCTTCATCAACTCCATTCGGTTTCATGCCAACACAAACCATATGGAACTCCTTGAGATGAGTATGAGGATCTTCTCCCGCAAGACCATTAAATGTTGGTAACAAATGTATAAAACCAGATTTGAGCTCAAAGTTTACATTATTGTCAATGTTTATGCACAATGGTTGATTTTCCACATTAGGAGCAAAGAAGCTCCTTGAGTGTTTGTTGCCGTGCAACCGCCATGGTGTTGAGGCGAGCTTCCTTTCTTAACTCGCGTAAAGTGCTTTCTATTTCAAGATCAACCCGCACTTGAATTTGATTAGTAGAACGGGTCACGTGCATAAATTGCTAAGGAAACTCAAAAGAAGGTAACCACACAAGAGATCGAAAACAATGCAAATTGTACGAAAATCCTACGTAGAAAACTAAAACTGTCTAAAAACACTAGAAAACAGCGGAATTTGGCCACAATAGGGTGGGGCTAGTGATTTATCACTAGTCCTGCTCGTAACGTCGTTTCCCTTCAGGAAACAAAAGGCCAATACCTAATTCCACCAAAAACTCTGTTTTGAACAGTACCGTGCCGCAAGTGAACAGACCGCCGCAAGCAAAAAATCTGTTTCTTTTTTTTTTTTTTTTTTTGAATCACAAAGCAAATAAAAATAACAAGACAAGCACAAGAATCAACTAAAATTACTTCCCCCGGCAACGGCGCCAAAATTTGTTGCGATGTCGCGGTCGCACAAATTAATTACCCTAGCTTCAAACACAACACACAAGATAGTATAGAGCAAGCAAGGGGTCGATCCCACAAGGAAGTTTCAAGTCGATTTTTATGTTGTACATTATGTAATTGGGGGATTTGGTTTGTGATTATCTAAACTATGGCAAAGAATTAAAGTAGCAAACAAAATCAATTAAAACCGAAACTTATCAAGAAAACGAACCTTGGTCGCAAGCACACATCCACCAACGGAAATTAGAACCGATCCTTGAAACGAAAATTGCAGCTTTATGTTCTCAAATTTTATCTTTTCTTAACGTTGATTAATTAACGGATCCGCCGTATAACTAATCCTAACCAACAAACAATCAAAGTGTCCGCACTAATGATTCAATTTAATGGTAGCTTTAAGAACTAGATAATTTCATCAAGATTAACATACAAGCCGTCCGCCTTGTGTCACTTTGTTCAAATGTTTTCCCTAAGTTCAATAACGTAGTTCCGCCACAATTATCAAGCTTAGTTGCTTCACAAGTTCATATATCACAACTCCGGTTTTGATATTAAACTTAGCAATAGATTGTTCACAACAATAACTTAGAGTCCGCTCTAGCAATCATCAACAACAATCATAGGAAATATGCATAGGAAAACAATCATACTCATTCATAACATAAACCGAAAATAAAAGGAAGAATAAATCTCACGGTTCTTGAAATCCGAAGGTTTGTTGTGTCCTTGCAACCAAGAAAAGAGCTTAGCCTTGCATAACTATTGAACAACTACTTCTAAAGAATGAAAAGAGCATGATTTTTGGGTTTGTAGAGGAGAGAATTTGTGTTTATTCTCTCGCCGGGCCGCCGCCTCCTTCTCGCTTCCTCCCTCTTTTCGCTCGGCCGCCGCCTCCTCCTTCTCTCTTTCTTTTTATATGCTAAGAAACCCTAGTCTCTATTTTACAAAGTAGTCCTCCCTTGAGTTGGCAGCTTACATTTAAGTACTTCAATAACTATTTTTCCTAAAAGGAGAAATAGCCTTGCATGAAATCTTCAAGCTCTGACTTAGAGGAGCTAAATTGCTGATATAAAAACTTGGATGACGGTTTAGATGCTTCGGAATGTAATTTGACTTGTTCTTCACGTAAACCCGCTTTGCGGGCAGAATTCAGTTGTCATCTTTGAAAAACTCATATCTCCCTCGTATGACATCAAGCTTTGTGGCTGAAACTTGGAGCGTTGATAGGTATGTAAGTCAGGAATCCACGAAAATTGAGTTTGCATCAATTGGAGTTCTGTAGCTCCAGATATTAAATTTTGAATGGCCAAAGGTCAACATTGGCAGAATGCGAGATTTGACTT
>JAGMVL010000484.1:0-21481 GCA_019202695.1 Populus x sibirica
GTCACCGTGGCCAGTTCGTTAGTGTTTTATGAGTCCCTAGGGGTTGTTTGGGGCTGTCGAACCCTTGCGTCACCCGTGACAGCAGTTCGTTGATTATTTCTGAGTCCGTAGGGGCTGTTTGGGATGGCGAAACCATAGGTCACCTGTGACAGCAGTTCGTTGATTATTTCTGAGTCCCTAGGGGCTGGTTGGGATGTCGAAACCATGCGTCACCCGTGACAGCAGTTAGTTAGTGTTTTATGAGTCCCTAGGGGTTGTTTGGGCTGTCCAAACCTTGCGTCACCCGTGACAGCAGTTCGTTGATTATTTCTGAGTCCCTAGGGGCTGGTTGGGATGTCGAAACCATGCGTCACCCGTGACAGCAGTTAGTTAGTGTTTTATGAGTCCCTAGGGGTTGTTTGGGCTGTCCAACCCTTGCGTCACCCGTGACAGCAGTTCGTTGATTATTTCTGAGTCCCTAGGGGCTGTTTGGGATGGCGAAACCATGCGTCACCCGTGACAGCAGTTAGTTAGTGTTTTATGAGTCCCTAGGGGTTGTTTGGGCTGTCCAAACCTTGCGTCACCCGTGACAGCAGTTCGTTGATTATTTCTGAGTCCCTAGGGGCTGGTTGGGATGTCGAAACCATGCGTCACCCGTGACAGCAGTTAGTTAGTGTTTTATGAGTCCCTAGGGGTTGTTTGGGTGAAACCATGCGTCACCCGTGACAGCAGTTAGTTAGTGTTTTATGAGTCCCTAGGGGTTGTTTGGGCTATCCAAACCTTGCGTCACCTGTTGCGATGTCGCGGTCGCACAAATTAATTACCCTAGCTTCAAACACAACACACAAGATAGTATAGAGCAAGCAAGGGGTCGATCCCACAAGGAAGTTTCAAGTCAGATTTTTTATGTTGTACATTATGTAATTGGGGGGATTTGGTTTGTGATTATCTAAACTATGGCAGCAATTAAAGTAGCAAACAAAATCAATTAAAACCGAAACTTATCAAGAAAACGAACCTTGGTCGCAAGCACACATCCACCAACGGAAATTAGAACCGATCCTTGAAACGAAAATTGCAGTTTATGTTACGAAATTTTATCTTTTCTTAACGTTGATTAATTAACGGATCCGCCGTATAACTAATCCTAACCAACAAACAATCAAAGTGTCCGCACTAATGATTCAATTTAATGGTAGCTTTAAGAACTAGATAATTTCATCAAGATTAACATACAAGCTGTCCGCAGCTTGTGTCACTTTGTTCAAATGTTTTCCCTAAGTTCAATAACGTAGTTCCGCCACAATTATCAAGCTTAGTTGCTTCACAAGTTCATATATCACAACTCCGGTTTTGATATTAAACTTAGCAATAGATTGTTCACAACAATAACTTAGAGTCCGCTCTAGCAATCATCAACAACAATCATAGGAAATATGCATAGGAAAACAATCATACTCATTCATAACATAAACTGAAAATAAAAGGAAGAATAAATCTCACGGTTCTTGAAATCCGAAGGTTTGTTGTGTCCTTGCAACCAAGAAAAGAGCTTAGCCTTGCATAACTATTGAACAACTACTTCTAAAGAATGAAAAGAGCATGATTTTTTGGGTTTGTAGAGGAGAGAATTTGTGTTTATTCTCTCGCTGGCCGCTGCCTCCTACGCTTCTCCCTCCTTCTCGCTAAGAAACCCTAGTCTCTATTTTACAAAGTAGTCCTCCCTTGAGTTGGCAGTTTACATTTAAGTACTTCAATAACTATTTTTCCTAAAAGGAGAAATAGCCTTGCATGAAATCTTCAAGCTCTGACTTAGAGGAGCTAAATTGCTGATATAAAAACTTGGATGACGGTTTAGATGCTTGAATGTAATTTGGACTTGTTCTTCACGAAACCCTGTTTGCTGGCAGAATTCAGTTGTCATCTTTGAAAAATCATATCTCCCTCGTATGACATCGTTTGTGGCTGAAACTTGGAGCGTTGATAGGTATTTAAGTCAGGAATCCACGAAAATTGAGTTTGCATCAATTGGAGTTCTGTAGCTCCAGATATTAAATTTTGAATGGCCAAAGGTCAACATTGGCAGAATGCGAGATTTGACTTTGCAGGATGTGATTTCCATGATCTTTCTCTTTTTATTTTTCTTGCATTACATTTCCAGAAAGGTATGGATGTTAGCTTTTTAGTGCCACTGGAATCACTTCATTTCGATCTCTAGAACTCACGCTCTGCAGAAAACATTGACTGAACGTCAAATCTGCCAATTACCTCCAATTTACTCCTTTTTGCATCTTTCATCCAAAAGTGCCTTCAAAACATAAAACAAAGAATATCAAGGCATTTTATATATAAAACATGGACAAAACATTAGGTAGATATGGGTGAAACTATCGAATAATATGGTTACATCAAATACCCCCACACTTAGCTCTTGCTCGTCCTCGAGAAAGGATAAATAAAATCAAATTGAAAATAACTATGATCAATCTCTTAATCTCCCATCAATGTCCAAGAATATATGCATTATAAACAAGAATACAATCAAGAATGATAAATAGTATATTTCTCATGAATTCATTTACATGCAAACTTCAAAACTCAATTAATCATCGGGATTTAAATGAAATCTATGCCATGCCGAGTGATAGGTCCTCTCATTGATATACACTCCAACACTCATGTGTTTAGGGTTTATGTGTTTAAATCTCTCAAATTAAATCAAAGAGTATGTTCTACCATAAGCTTGCTCTTCAATCTCATCTCCATTACTAACATATTACAAACAATGCATGAATCAAAAGGTCTTATTTTCTGGTTGTAATGGGGCTAAGGTTAATGGTGAGGTAAAAGAGAGTAAAAGAAAAGGTTCAAACCAAAGAAAGTAGAGCATTCTAAAAAATGATATTTCAAACAAGATATTTCATCAAAGCACATAAATTTTCCTTCTTTAATCACCAATGCTTAGCTTCTTTTGATTTCAAGCTTTTTCAACATAAAATTTCAAGAACATAAAGGAACACTTTTTCTTTTTCTTTGTTTTTTTTTTCTTTTTTAACCTTTGGCAACTTTGCCCATCTTTTCATCAAGCATCACTTCTTCTTTCTTTTCACATAATTTCCAACCATAATTCCATGAGATATCATAAGTATATGCTCTACTAATCCTTGGCCAAGGGAAAAGGAAAACATATAAAAAGTTAAGGCTTATACATGGATAAAGCAAAGAAAAGATAAACAAGCTCAAAAGGGGCTCACTAAGGATAATATGCTTTAGGTTGACTTTTTGGTTCAAGTGATTAAAATTCCTAATGCCTTTATCATCTTCATGTATATTTGTAATGGAATATAATCTCAATAAGATATGAAGCAAGTTCTAGAGATACATATCATTGAAAGAATGCACACTCAAAGAATATAATGTTGAAGGCTCAAAAGCTTGCATTGGTATAACACTATAAAGTCAACATGGCATATTCTCAAAGTCAATCCCTAAACCAATTAAACCTTAAAATTTGCATGCATACTTCTTCATTTGATTTATATCTTCATCTATCTCAATTAATTCTCATACATAATACTCATATTCTCAAAAACCAATGGGAGTTAAAAAGATCAAACACAAATTTTTTTTTTTTTTAGAACAACAAAGAAAACTAAAATTCTCCCAATACCCCCACACTTAAAACACAACATTGTCCTCAATGTTGAAATAAAAGCAAAGGAACATAAGAGAATGACAAAAAATAAATTAAAATGCGAAAAAAAAAAGATAAGGAAAAAGAAAGCAAATCTGATTTTTTTTTTATGCTGGGTTGCCTCCCAGTAAGCGCTTTTGTTTTATGTCATTGGCTTGACATGTGGCATGCTCATTCTTCATAGATTGGTTCAGCTAACTCTACGGAAGCGGTGAGTTCTCGTTGTCCAACCTTCATAGAAAGGTTTTAAACGATGCCCATTAACCTTGAGTACTTTGTTGGTTTCTAAACTTGTAATTTCAACTGCACCATAAGGAAAAATATTAGAAACAACAAAGGGTCCAATCCAACGAGAGCGCAATTTTCCGGGAAAAAGTTTCAAACGCGAATGATAAAGAAGGACTTTGTCTCCAACATGAAACTCCTTTCTTGTAAGCATTCGGTCATGAAGATTCTTAGTCTTTTCTTTGTAAATCCTTGCATTCTCGTAAGCATCATTTCGAATTTCTTCCAACTCTTGCGGTTGTAGTTTTCTTGCAATCCCAGCGGCATCATAATCCATGTTACATTGTTTAATCGCCCAAAAAGCTTTGTGTTCAAGCTCCACCGGTAGATGACATGCTTTCCCATAAATCATTCTATAAGGTGACATTCCTATAGGTGATTTATAAGCGGTCCGATAAGCCCAAAGTGCATCTCCAAGACGTAGACTCCAATCTCGCCGGTTAGGTTGCCTTGTTTTCTCCAAAATGGACTTGATTTCTCGATTTGAAATTTCAGCTTGGCCATTCGTTTGAGGATGATATCTTTGTGGAAGTTCGATGAGTCACATGATATTTGCGTAGCAATGCTTCCATGGAACGATTACAGAAATGAGTGCCACGATCACTAATGATAGCTTTAGGGATTCCAAACCTGTCAAATATATGAGTCCTGACAAAATCTAAAACAACCTTAGCATCGTTAGTTCGTGTGGCTTTCGCCTCAATCCATTTGGACACATAATCAACAAGCAAGAAGAATATAAAGATTGCCAAATGAAGAAGGAAATGGACCCATAAAGTCAATACCCCAAACATCAAAAATTTCACTTACAAGAATATTCGTTAAAGGCATTTGATTCTTATGAGTGATATTACCTGTTCTTTGGCATTTTTCACATGATTTGCGAAGTGATATGCATCTCTAAAAATAGAAGGCCAATAGAAACCACTTTCAAGTACCTTGTGGGTCTGTTCTTTTTGCTCCAAAATGCCCACCACAAGAATGAGAATGACAAAAAGTGAGAATGGAATGAAATTCATCTTGTGGTACACACCTCCTAACTACTTGATCCGCACAAAATTTCCAAAGGTAAGGATCGTCCCAAAAATAATATTTAGCATCGGCTCGTAACTTATCTTTTTGGGGTTTAGACAAACCTGGAGGGAATTCTTTGGTGACTAAATAGTTTACCAAATCAGCATACCATGGTCTTGTAGAGGAATGCAACATATACAACTGCTCATCGGGGAATGTCTCTCTTATTGTTTCGATCTGTATATCCTCGGTCCTCGGTCGGCTCAAGTGATCAGCCACATGGTTTTCAGCACCTTTTTTATCTTTGATCTCAAGATCGAATTCTTGTAAAAGCAAGATCCACCTAATCAGTCTTGGTTTGGACTCCTTCTTCTTCAAAAGATACCTGAGAGCTGCATGGTCAGTAAAAACAATGACTTTTGTACCAAGTAGATATGACCTGAATTTTTCAAGAGCAAACACCACTGCAAAAAGTTCCTTTTCAGTTGTATGGTAATTGCATTGTGCTCCATCCAACATGCGAGAAGCATAGGCGATAACATGCAAATTCTTCCCAATTCTTTGCCCAAGCACGGCTCCTACCGCATAATCACTCGCATCACACATTATCTCAAAAGGTTCATCCCAATTTGGTGGTTGGATGATAGGGGCAGATGTGACACGTCTCTTAAGCTCATCATGGGCATCTTTACATGCTTGATCAAACACAAAATCCACTTCTTTGGCTAATAGTTTGCACAAGGGTCTTTGTAATCTTCGAGAAATCTTTGATAAAGCGTCGATAGAAACCTGCATGGCCTAGAAAAGAACGAACTTCCCTCACGCATGAGGGGGTAAGGCAATGATGAAATAACATCTATCTTAGCTTTATCAACCTCTAATCCACGTGAAGACACAACATGCCCAAGAACTATTCCTTGTTCTACCATAAAATAACACTTTTCATAGTTCAAGACAAGGTTAGTTTCAATGCACCTTTTCAAGATTAAAGATAAATTTTCTAGACATTTATCAAAAGAATCACCATACACCGTGAAATCATCCATAAAAACCTCAATTATTCTTTCAACATAGTCAGAAAAAATACTCATCATGCATCTTTGAAAAGTTGCAGGAGCATTACAGAGACCAAAAGGCATTCTTCTATATGCATATGTACCAAATGGACATGTAAATGTAGTTTTTCTTGATCCTCGGGATTAATAACAATCGATTGTATCCACTATATCCATCAAGAAAGCAATAAAAAGACTTACCTGCTAGGCGTTCAAGCATTTGATCCATGAATGGTAATGGGAAATGATCTTTGCGTGTAGAAAGATTGAGCTTTCTGTAATCAGCACACATTCTCCATCCACTCGAGATGCGAGTAGGAATGAGCTCATCATTTTTGTTTTTCACCAATGTGATTCCGGTCTTTTTGGGCACCACATGGATTGGTGCGACCCATTTCTTGTCGGTGATGGGGTAAATGACTCCTGCATCTAACAATTTCAAAATTTCAGCTTTCACTACCTCCATCATAGGCGGGTTCAACCTCCTTTGCATTTCCCTTGTTGGTTTTGCGTTGTCCTCCAATAGTATGTGATGCATACACATTGAGGGACTAATACCCTTGATGTCGGCTAAAGTCCATCCAATGGCCGTCTTGTGATCACACAACAACTTCACAAGTTTTTCCTCTTGCATACTTGTCAAACCTTTTGCTATGATAACGGGAAGTGTATTGTTGTCGCCAATGAATACATACTTCAAATTATCGGGCAAAGGTTTTAATTCTAACTCGGGGCCTGTAAAATAGATGGCAAAAGCTTTTTATGTGAGAGTACTAAATCAACAAAGACATTACCATGGGGAATGGTTTGCAAAGCTTGTAAGGCCAATACTTGATTCGTGCACGTTTTGGGGAACACACACGTGCCTCTCCATCGCTTCTATCTTGGTGAAATCATAGCCATAGCTCAAAGCTATGCTTAATCCATCTTCGCAATCAAAATCACAAACTTGTTGCACACACTTATCAATTTGATCATAACATGTGATAGAATAAACATTGCTATAAGGATATTTCATTGCATCATGAAAATTGAATTCAATTTTTTCATCTCCTACTTCCATAGACAAGGTATCCTTACCACAATCAATCTTTGCGTTGGCGGTTTTCAAGAATGGTCTCCCAAACAATATAGGAGTCTTGGTTGATGAATCACAAGAATCATGTTCCATATCAAGAATATAAAAATCACATGGAATAACCAAACTATCAATCTTGACTAGGACATCTTCTATCACACCAAGTGGGTAAACAAAACTACGATCCGCAAGTTGTATTACAATGCTAGTTTTATTCAAAGGCTCAAGACTAAGAGAATCATAAACATGTTTGGGCATAACACTAATGGATGCACCTAAATCGCATAAAGCTCTTTTAAAACTAGCATTACCAATAACACATGGGATAGTAAACGCACCTGGGTCTTTTTGTTTCAAAGGCAGATTCTTTCGAACAACGGCGAGATACAACTTCACCCATACTTACCGTTTCATGACCTTTCAGTTTGAAAGCTCTCTTGGTAGTACACAACTCCTTCAAGAATTTTGCATACTTGGGAATTTGCTTGATAGCATCAAGCAAAGGAATGTTGAGTTCCACTTTCTTGAAAACCTCTAAAATCTCTTTTTCTTTGTCTTCTTTCTTTGACCTAGAAGAACTCACGGGAAAGGGTGGAATTGTTTTAAAACTAGAATTCATTGAGTGAGGAGTTACCTTTGGAGTGTTGGTCTTTATTTCAGTTTGTGGAGGAGGAGGAGGATGTTTGTTCTTTGTACTCAATTCAGTTTCTATCTCTTCTTCTTCCTCCATCTCAATTTGTTTCGACCTTTTCTCTTCAATTTCTTTCCCACTTCGCAACATGATCGCACTAACATTCTCTTTTGGATTCAATGCTTGGGAGGGCAACTTTCCATTCATTTGTGCTTCCAATTTCCCTACACTTGAAGCTACTTGCCCCATTTGCTTTTCCAAGTTGTGAATACTTGACCTTGTTTCTGTTGAAAAGACATGACATTTTGTTGCAAGGTAACGGTATTAGAAGCCAAAGTTTTCATCATCTCACGAAGATCATCATTGGATGATGACCCCATAACATTGGAGTTTGTAAATGGAGGGGGTTGTCTTGCTTGATAATTTTGTTGGGGTTGAAATCCATGGGGATGGAGCTGTCGGCCTTGATTGCCTTGTTGGGATGGGTTGCCATAGCGTAAGTTGGGATGATCTCTCCATCCGGGATTGTACGTGTTGGAAAAGGGATCATATTTACGCCTGGGGCTGTCCGTTGAATGTTCCATCAATTGCATGAGCTTGTTCAATGTAATCTTCTTGCATTGTTGGGCACATATCCGAAGCATGTCCTTGTAAGGAGCATATGCTACAAACTTTCACCCGCTTTGCACATTTCCACAAGCCAAAGAACGCACAAGATAAGTAAGATCATTAACTTTATTTTCAAGGTTAGAAATACTTACCTCATTTACTCGTTTGTTGGAGAAGTCTCCACGAGTGCCAAATTGTTTTGAGTTGGCTGCCATGTTTGAGATCAATTGGCGTGCGGCCTCGGGTGTCTTATCCACCAATGCGCCTCCACTTGCAGCATCAATGATATTACGGTCGGTAGGCATCAATCCTTCATAGAAATATTGAATGAGCAGCTGATCGGGTATTTGATGATGAGGACATTGAATGCGAGTTGCTCAAATCTTTCCCAATATTCAGAGAGTGTCTCTCCATGAGATTGCCGAATCCCACATATTTCTTTCCTTATGTTGGCAACTCGAGATCTTGGGAAATACTTCTCAAGGAAAATCTTCTTCATGGCATTCCAAGTTCCAATAGATCCTGGAAGAATAGAGAAAAGCCATGCCTTTGCTTTGCCCCCTTCAAAGAGAAAGGGAAAGCTTTCAACTTAACTTGTTCTTCATCAACTCCATTCGGTTTCATGCCAACACAAACCATATGGAACTCCTTGAGATGAGTATGAGGATCTTCTCCTGCAAGACCATTAAATGTTGGTAACAAATGTATAAAACCAGATTTGAGCTCAAAGTTTACATTATTGTCAATGTTTATGCACAATGGTTGATTTTCCACATTAGGAGCAGCAAGCTCCTTGAGTGTTTGTTGCCGTGCAACCGCCATGGTGTTAAGGCGAGCTTCCTTTCTTAATCTGCGTAAAGTGCTTTCTATTTCAAGATCAACCTGCACTTGAATTTGATTAGTAGAACGGGTCACAGGCATAAATTGCTAAGAAAACTCAAAAGAAAGTAACCACACAAGATATCGAAAACAATGCAAATTGTACAAAAATCCTACGGTAGAAAACTAAAACTGTCTAAAAACACTAGAAAACAGTAGAATTTGGCCTCAATAGGGTGGGGCTAGTGATATATCACTAGTCCTGTTCAGAACGTCGTTTCCCTTCCGGAAACAAAAGGCCGATACCTAATTCCACCAAAAACTCTGTTTTGAACAGTACCATGCCGCAAGTGAACAGTACCGTCGCAAGCAAAAAATCTGTTTCTCTTTTTTTTTTTTTTTTTTTTTTTGAATCACAGCAAATAAAAATAACAGTACAAGCACAAGAATCAACTAAAATTACTTCCCCGGCAACGGCGCCAAAATTTGTTGCGATGTCGCGGTCGCACAAATTAATTACCCTAGCTTCAAACACAACACACAAGATAGTATAGAGCAAGCAAGGGGTCGATCCCACAAGGAAGTTTCAAGTCAGATTTTTATGTTGTACATTATGTAATTGGGGGGATTTGGTTTGTGATTATCTAAACTATGGCAGCAATTAAAGTAGCAAACAAAATCAATTAAAACCGAAACTTATCAAGAAAACGAACCTTGGTCGCAAGCACACATCCACCAACGGAAATTAGAACCGATCCTTGAAACGAAAATTGCAGTTTATGTTCTGAAATTTTATCTTTTCTTAACGTTGATTAATTAACGGATCCGCCGTATAACTAATCCTAACCAACAAACAATCAAAGTGTCCGCACTAATGATTCAATTTAATGGTAGCTTTAAGAACTAGATAATTTCATCAAGATTAACATACAAGTTGTCATGACTTGTGTCACTTTGTTCAAATGTTTTCCCTAAGTTCAATAACGTAGTTCCGCCACAATTATCAAGCTTAGTTGCTTCACAAGTTCATATATCACAACTCCGGTTTTGATATTAAACTTAGCAATAGATTGTTCACAACAATAACTTAGAGTCCGCTCTAGCAATCATCAACAACAATCATAGGAAATATGCATAGGAAAACAATCATACTCATTCATAACATAAACTGAAAATAAAAGGAAGAATAAATCTCACGGTTCTTGAAATCGAAGGTTTGTTGTGTCCTTGCAACCAAGAAAAGAGCTTAGCCTTGCATAACTATTGAACAACTACTTCTAAAGAATGAAAAGAGCATGATTTTTTGGGTTTGTAGAGGAGAGAATTTGTGTTTATTCTCTGCTGCCTTTGCCTCCGCTCTCTCCCTCTTCTTCGCTCTCCCCCTCCTTTCTTATACGCTAAGAAACCCTAGTCTCTATTTTACAAAGTAGTCCTCCCTTGAGTTGGCAGTTTACATTTAAGTACTTCAATAACTATTTTTCCTAAAAGGAGAAATAGCCTTGCATGAAATCTTCAAGCTCTGACTTAGAGGAGCTAAATTGCTGATATAAAAACTTGGATGACGGTTTAGATGCTTCGGAATGTAATTTGGACTTGTTCTTCACGAAACCTGTTTGCTGGCAGAATTCAGTTGTCATCTTTGAAAAATCATATCTCCCTCGTATGACATCGTTTGTGGCTGAAACTTGGAGCGTTGATAGGTATTTAAGTCAGGAATCCACGAAAATTGAGTTTGCATCAATTGGAGTTCTGTAGCTCCAGATATTAAATTTTGAATGGCCAAAGGTCAACATTGGCAGAATGCGAGATTTGACTTTGCAGGATGTGATTTCCATGATCTTTCTCTTTTTATTTTTCTTGCATTACATTTCCAGAAAGGTATGGATGTTAGCTTTTTAGTGCCACTGGAATTACTTCATTTCGATCTCTAGAACTCACGCTCTGCAGAAAACATTGACTGAACGTCAAATCTGCCAATTACCTCCAATTTACTCCTTTTTGCATCTTTCATCCAAAAGTGCCTTCAAAACATAAAACAAAGAATATCAAGGCATTTTATATATAAAAAATGGACAAAACATTAGGTAGATATGGGTGGAACTATTGAATAATATGGGTTCATCCTCACCCTGGGGGGGGGGGTTTTTTTTTTTTAAGGGTCCGTGGGGGGGGGGTTGGGATGTCGAAACCATGCGTCACCCGTGACAGCGAGTTAGTTAGTGTTTTATGAGTCCCTAGGGGTTGTTTGGGCTGTCCAACCCTTGCGTCACCGTGATGACGGTTCGTTGATTATTTACGAGTCCCTAGGAGGTTTGTTTGGGATGCGAAACCATGCGTCACCGTGACGCGGTTAGTTAGTGTTTTATGAGTCCCTAGGGGTTGTTTGGGCTATCCAAACCTTGCGTCACCGTGAGCGGTTCGTTGATTATTTACGAGTCCCTAGGGGTGGTTGGGATGTCGAAACCATGCGTCACCGTGACGTGCGGTTCGTTAGTGTTTTATGAGTCCCTAGGGGTTGTTTGGGATGTCGAAACCATGCGTCACCGTGACGACGGTTCGTTGATTATTTACGAGTCCCTAGGGGTGGTTTGGGATGCGAAACCATGCGTCACCGTGACGACGGTTCGTTGATTATTTTATGAGTCCCTAGGGGTTGTTTGGGATGTCGAAACCATGCGTCAGGGATGGAAACCATGCGTACGTTGTTCGTTAGTGTTTTATGAGTCCCTAGGGGTTGTTTGGGATGGTCGAACCATGCGTCACCCGTGTGACACGGTTCGTTGATTATTTACGAGTCCCTAGGGGATGTTTGGGATGTCGAATCCATACGTCACCCGAGACAGCTGTTCGTTAGTGATTTCTGATTCCCTAGGGGTTGTTTGGGGGATGTCGAAACCATGCGTCACCGTGACGACGGTTCGTTGATTATTTATGAGTCCCTAGGGGTTGTTTGGGATATCGAAACCATGCGTCACCGTGACGACGGTTCGTTGATTATTTCCGAGTCCCTAGAGGTTGGTTGGGATGTCGAAACCATGCGTCACCGTGTGTGACGGTTCGTTAGTGTTTTATGAGTCCCTAGGGGTTGTTTGGGTGTCCAAACCTTGCGTCACCGTGACATGACGGTTCGTTGATTATTTTCGAGTCCCTAGGGGTTGTTTGGGATGTCGAAACCATGCGTCACCGTGACACGGTTCGTTAGTGTTTTATGAGTCCCTAGGGGTTGTTTGGGATGTCGAAACCCTTGCGTCACCGTGTGACGGTTCGTTGATTATTTACGAGTCCCTAGGGGCTTTGTTTGGGATGTCGAAACCATGCGTCACCGTGACGACGGTTCGTTAGTGTTTTATGAGTCCCTAGGGGTTGTTTGGGATGTCCAAACCTTGCGTCACCCGTGGGTGACAGGGGTTCGTTGATTATTTACCGAGTCCCTAGGGGTTGGTTGGGATGTCGAAACCATGCGTCACCGTGACGACGGTTAGTTAGTGTTTTATGAGTCCCTAGGGGTTGTTTGGGATGATCGAACCCTTTGCGTCACCGTGTGACAGCGATTCGTTGATTATTTCCGAGTCCCTAGGGGTTGTTTGGGATGTCGAAACCATGCGTCACCGTGATGGCGATTAGTTAGTGTTTTATGAGTCCCTAGGGGTTGTTTGGGCTTATCGAAACCTTGCGTCACCCGTGACAACGGTTCGTTGATTATTTACGAGTCCCTAGGGTTTGTTTGGGATGTCGAAACCATGCGTCACCCGTGACGACGGTTCGTTAGTGTTTTATGAGTCCCTAGGGGTTGTTTGGGCGTCGAACCCTTGCGTCACCGTATGTGACCGGTTCGTTGATTATTTACGAGTCCCTAGGGGTTGTTTGGGATGTCGAAACCATGCGTCACCGTGTGACGGTTCGTTAGTGTTTTATGAGTCCCTAGGGGTTGTTTGGGCTATCCAAACCTTGCGTCACCGTGACGACGGTTCGTTGATTATTTACGAGTCCCTAGGGGTTGGTTGGGATGTCGAAACCATGCGTCACCCGTGACGGCGTTAGTTCGTTAGTGTTTTATGAGTCCCTAGGGGTTGTTTGGGATTATCGAAACCATGCGTCACCGTGACGCGGTTCGTTGATTATTTATGAGTCCCTAGGGGTTGTTTGGGATGTCGAAACCATGCGTCACCCGTGGTCGTTGGTTCGTTGATTATTTATGAGTCCCTAGGGGTGTTTTTGATTGTGGTATGTCGAAACCATGCGTCACCCGTGATGACGGTTCGTTAGTGTTTTATGAGTCCCTAGGGGGTTGTTTGGGATGTCGAACCATGCGTCACCGTGACGACGGTTCGTTGATTATTTACGAGTCCCTAGGGGATGTTTGGGATGTCGAAACCATGCGTCACCGTGTGACGGTTCGTTAGTGTTTTATGAGTCCCTAGGGGTTGTTTGGGATGTCGAACCCTTGCGTCACCCGTGACGAGCGGTTCGTTGATTATTTTACGAGTCCCTAGGGAGGTTGTTTGGGATGTCGAAACCATGCGTCACCGTGATGACGGTTCGTTAGTGTTTTATGAGTCCCTAGGGGTTGTTTGGGATGTCGAAACCTTGCGTCACCGTGATGACGGTTCGTTGATTATTTACGAGTCCCTAGGGAAATTTGTTTGGGATGTCGAAACCATGCGTCACCCGTGACCGATTCGTTAGTGTTTTATGAGTCCCTAGGGGTTGTTTGGGATCGAAACCATGCGTCACCGTGACGACGGTTCGTTGATGATTTCTGAGTCCCTAGGGGATGTTTGGGATGTCGAAACCATGCGTCACCGTGTGACGGTTCGTTAGTGTTTTATGAGTCTAGGGGTGTTTGGTGAGTGTCTGGGGTTGTTTTGTTTTTATGAGTCCCTAGGGGTTGTTTGGGATGTCGAAACCATGCGTCACCGTGACGGTTCGTTGATTGTTTTATGAGTCCCTAGGGGTTGTTTGGGATATCGAAACCATGCGTCACCCGTGACCGGTTCGTTGATTATTTACGAGTCCCTAGGGGTTGTTTGGGATGTCGAAACCATGCGTCACCGTGTGACGGTTCGTTAGTGTTTTATGAGTCCCTAGGGGTTGTTTGGGATGTCGAAACCTTGCGTCACCGTGCAGGTGACGGTTCGTTGATTATTTTACGAGTCCCTAGGGGTTGTTTGGGATGTCGAAACCATGCGTCACCCGTGGCGGTTCGTTAGTGTTTTATGAGTCCCTAGGGGTTGTTTGGGATGTCGAAACCTTGCGTCACCGTGACGACGGTTCGTTGATTATTTCCGAGTCCCTAGGGGTTGTTTGGGATGTCGAAACCATCGTCACCGTGACGACGGTTCGTTAGTGTTTTATGAGTCCCTAGGGGTTGTTTGGGATATCGAAACCATGCGTCACCGTGACGGTTCGTTGATTATTTACGAGTCCCTAGGGGTTGTTTGGGATGTCGAAACCATGCGTCACCGTGACGGTTCGTTAGTGTTTTATGAGTCCCTAGGGGTTGTTTTGGGTGTCGAAGTTGCGTCACCGAACCTTGCGTCACCGTTGGGATGTGATGTCGGTTCGTTGATTATTTATGAGTCCCTAGGGGTTGTTTGGGTGTCGTGGTGGGGTTGGGTTTGGGATGTCGAAACCATGCGTCACCCGTGACGACGGTTCGTTAGTGTTTTATGAGTCCCTAGGGGTTGTTTGGGATATCGAAACCATGCGTCACCCGTGACGTCGTTCGTTGATTATTCTACGAGTCCCTAGGGGTTGTTTGGGATGTCGAAACCATGCGTCACCGTGTGACGGTTCGTTAGTGTTTTATGAGTCCCTAGGGGTTGTTTGGGATGTCGAAACCATGCGTCACCGTGCAATGACGGTTCGTTGATTATTTACGAGTCCCTAGGGGAGTTTGTTTGGGATATCGAAACCATGCGTCACCGTGACCGGTTCGTTAGTGTTTTATGAGTCCCTAGGGGTTGTTTGGGATGTCGAAACCTTGCGTCACCGTGGTGACGGTTCGTTGATTATTTACGAGTCCCTAGGGGATTGGGGGTTTGGGATGTCGAAACCATGCGTCACCGTGACGACGGTTCGTTAGTGTTTTATGAGTCCCTAGGGGTTGTTTGGGATGTCGAAACCTTGCGTCACCGTGACATGACGGTTCGTTGATTATTTACGAGTCCCTAGGGGTTGTTTGGGATCGTCGAAACCATGCGTCAGCCGGTGACATGTCGTGGTTCGTTCGTTGTTTTATGAGTCCCTAGGGGTTGTTTGGGATGTCGAAACCATGCGTCACCGTGTGACGGTTCGTTGATTATTACGAGTCCCTAGGGGTTGTTTGGGATGTCGAAACCATGCGTCACCGTGTGACGGTTCGTTAGTGTTTTATGAGTCCCTAGGGGTTGTTTGGGATGTCGAAACCTTGCGTCACCGTGACGGTTCGTTGATTATTTACGAGTCCCTAGGGGTTGTTTGGGATGTCGAAACCATGCGTCACCGTGTGACGATTCGTTAGTGTTTTATGAGTCCCTAGGGGTTGTTTGGGTGTCGAACCCTTGCGTCACCGTGTGATGCGGTTCGTTGATTATTTACGAGTCCCTAGGGGGCGTTGTTTGGGATGTCGAAACCATGCGTCACCGTGGCGACGGTTCGTTAGTGTTTTATGAGTCCCTAGGGGTTGTTTGGGATATCGAACCCTTGCGTCACCGTGATGACGGTTCGTTGATTATTTACGAGTCCCTAGGGGGGTGTTTGGGATGTCGAAACCATGCGTCACCGTGTGACGATTCGTTAGTGTTTTATGAGTCCCTAGGGGTTGTTTGGGATTGTCGAACCCTTGCGTCACCGTGTGACGGTTCGTTGATTATTTACGAGTCCCTAGGGGTTGTTTGGGATGTCGAAACCATGCGTCACCGTGACATGACGGTTCGTTAGTGTTTTATGAGTCCCTAGGGGTTGTTTGGGTGAAATGTCCGAACCCTTGCGTCACCGTGTGCGTGACGGTTCGTTGATTATTTACGAGTCCCTAGGAGTTGTTTGGGATGTCGAAACCATGCGTCACCGTGACGACGGTTCGTTAGTGTTTTATGAGTCCCTAGGGGTTGTTTGGGATATCGAAACCTTGCGTCACCGTGGCACGGTTCGTTGATTATTTACGAGTCCCTAGGGGTTGTTTGGGATGTCGAAACCATGCGTCACCCGTGACGACGGTTCGTTAGTGTTTTATGAGTCCCTAGGGGTTGTTTGGGGGATATCGAACCCTTGCGTCACCGTGACGATTCGTTGATTTTTATGAGTCCCTAGGGGTTGTTTGGGATGTCGAAACCATGCGTCACCGTGACGACGGTTCGTTAGTGTTTTATGAGTCCCTAGGGGTTGTTTGGGATGTCGAAACCATGCGTCACCGTGACAGCGGTTCGTTGATTATTTACGAGTCCCTAGGGGTTGTTTGGGATGTCGAACCATCGTCATGCGTCGTTGATTTTTAGGTCCAGTGTCGAAACCATGCGTCACCGTGACGGCGGTTCGTTAGTGTTTTATGAGTCCCTAGGGGTTGTTTGGGTTGTCGAACCCTTGCGTCACCAGTGACAGCAGTTCGTTGATTATTTGTGAGTCCCTAGAGGTGGTTTGGGATATCGAAACCATGCGTCACCGTGACGACGGTTCGTTAGTGTTTTATGAGTCCTAGGGGTTGTTTGGGATGTCGAACCCTTGCGTCACCGTGATGACAGTTCGTTGATTATTTGTGAGTCCCTAGGGGTGTTTGGGATATCGAAACCATGCGTCACCGTGACGACGGTTCGTTAGTGTTTTATGAGTCCCTAGGGGTTGTTTGGGATGTCGAACCTTGCGTCACCGTGTGACGGTTCGTTGATTATTTACGAGTCCCTAGGGGTTGTTTGGGATGTCGAAACCATGCGTCACCGTGACGACGGTTCGTTAGTGTTTTATGAGTCCCTAGGGGTTGTTTGGGATGTCGAACCCTTGCGTCACCGTGACGGCGCGTTCGTTGATTATGTTACGAGTCCCTAGGGGTGTGTTTGGGATTTGGGATGTCGAAACCATGCGTCACCCGTGTGACGGTTCGTTAGTGTTTTATGAGTCCCTAGGGGTTGTTTGGGATGTCGAAACCATGCGTCACCGTGACGACGGTTCGTTGATTATTTACGAGTCCCTAGGGGGATGTTTGGGATATCGAAACCATGCGTCACCGTGACGGTTCGTTAGTGTTTTATGAGTCCCTAGGGGTTGTTTGGTGTCGAACCCTTGAGTCCGTTAGTTGATTATTTATGAGTCCCTAGGGGTTGTTTGGGATGTCGAAACCATGCGTCACCGTGACGGTTCGTTGATTTTTTGAGTCCCTAGGGGTTGTTTTGGGATCGAAACCATGCGTCACCGTGATGACGATTCGTTGATTATTTACGAGTCCCTAGGGGTTGTTTGGGATGTCGAAACCATGCGTCACCGTGACGACGGTTCGTTAGTGTTTTATGAGTCCCTAGGGGTTGTTTGGGATGTCGAAACCATGCGTCACCGTGACGACGATTCGTTGATTATTTACGAGTCCCTAGGAGTTGTTTGGGATGTCGAAACCATGCGTCACCGTGACGGCGGTTCGTTAGTGTTTTATGAGTCCCTAGGGGTTGTTTGGGGTGTCGAACCCTTGCGTCACCGTGACTGACGGTTCGTTGATTATTTACGAGTCCCTAGGGGCTGTTTGGGATGTCGTGGTGTGTTGGGGTGTTTGGGATGCGAAACCATGCGTCACCGTGTGACGGTTCGTTAGTGTTTTATGAGTCCCTAGGGGTTGTTTGGGATGTCGAAACCTTGCGTCACCGTGACGACGGTTCGTTGATTATTTACGAGTCCCTAGGGGTTGTTTGGGATGTCGAAACCATGCGTCACCGTGACACGATTCGTTAGTGTTTTATGAGTCCCTAGGGGTTGTTTGGGTATCGAACCCTTGCGTCACCGTGACGACGATTCGTTGATTATTTACGAGTCCCTAGAAGTTGTTTGGGATGTCGAAACCATGCGTCACCGTGACGGTTCGTTAGTTCGTTAGTGTTTTATGAGTCCCTAGGGGTTGTTTGGGTTGGGTTGGTCGAAACCTTGCGTCACCGTGATGCGATTCGTTGATTATTTACGAGTCCCTAGGGGTTGTTTGGGATGTCGAAACCATGCGTCACCGTGTGACGGTTCGTTAGTGTTTTATGAGTCCCTAGGGGTTGTTTTTGGGAACCCATGTCGAACCCGTTGATTAGAGTTAGGGGTTGGTCGAAACCGTCACCGTGACGACGGTTCGTTGATTATTTATGAGTCCCTAGGGGTTGTTTGGGATATCGAAACCATGCGTCACCGTGTGACGGTTCGTTAGTGTTTTATGAGTCCCTAGGGGTTGTTTGGGATGTCGAAACCATGCGTCACCCGTGACGACGGTTCGTTGATTATTTCCGAGTCCCTAGGGGTTGTTTGGGATGTCGAAACCATGCGTCACCGTGTGACGGTTCGTTAGTGTTTTATGAGTCCCTAGGGGTTGTTTGGGATGTCGAAACCATGCGTCACCGTGTGACGGTTCGTTGATTATTTACGAGTCCCTAGGGGTTGTTTGGGATGTCGAAACCATGCGTCACCGTGACGGCGGTTCGTTAGTGTTTTATGAGTCCCTAGGGGTTGTTTGGGATGTCGAAACCATGCGTCACCGTGACGACGGTTCGTTGATTATTTACGAGTCCCTAGGGGTTGTTTGGGATGTCGAAACCATGCGTCACCGTGACTGGTTCGTTAGTGTTTTATGAGTCCCTAGGGGTTGTTTGGGATGTCGAAACCATGCGTCACCGTGGACGGTTCGTTGATTATTTACGAGTCCCTAGGGGTTGTTTGGGATGTCGAAACCATGCGTCACCGTGGCATGACGGTTCGTTAGTGTTTTATGAGTCCCTAGGGGTTGTTTGGGATGTCGAAACCATGCGTCACCCGTGACGCGGTTCGTTGATTATTTACGAGTCCCTAGGGGTTGTTTGGGATGTCGAAACCATGCGTCACCGTGACCGGTTCGTTAGTGTTTTATGAGTCCCTAGGGGTTGTTTGGGATGTCGAAACCATGCGTCACCGTGTGACGGTTCGTTGATTATTTACGAGTCCCTAGGGGTTGTTTGGGATGTCGAAACCATGCGTCACCGTGACGCGGTTCGTTAGTGTTTTATGAGTCCCTAGGGGTTGTTTGGGATGTCGAAACCTTGCGTCACCGTGACATGCGGTTCGTTGATTATTTACGAGTCCCTAGGGTTGTTTGGGATATCGAAACCATGCGTCACCGTGACAGCGATTCGTTAGTGTTTTATGAGTCCCTAGGGGTTGTTTGGGATGTCGAAACCTTGCGTCACCGTGACGGTTCGTTGATTATTTACGAGTCCCTAGGGGTTGTTTGGGATGTCGAAACCATGCGTCACCGTGATGAGACGGTTCGTTAGTGTTTTATGAGTCCCTAGGGGTTGTTTGGGATGTCGAACCCTTGCGTCACCCGTGACATGCGTGTTCGTTGATTATTTACGAGTCCCTAGGGGTGTTTGGGATGTCGAAACCATGCGTCACCGTGACGCGGTTCGTTAGTGTTTTATGAGTCCCTAGGGGTTGTTTGGGATGTCGAACCCTTGCGTCACCCGTGACGCGGTTCGTTGATTATTTACGAGTCCCTAGGGGTTGTTTGGGATGTCGAAACCATGCGTCACCGTGACAGCGGTTCGTTAGTGTTTTATGAGTCCCTAGGGGTTGTTTGGGATGTCGAAACCTTGCGTCACCGTGACGGCGGTTCGTTGATTATTTACGAGTCCCTAGGGGTTGTTTGGGATGTCGAAACCATGCGTCACCCGTGACGCGATTCGTTAGTGTTTTATGAGTCCCTAGGGGTTGTTTGGGATGTGTCGAAACCTTGCGTCACCGTGACGACGGTTCGTTGATTATTTACGAGTCCCTAGAGGATGTTTGGGATGTCGAAACCATGCGTCACCGTGACGACGTTCGTTGTTAGTGTTTTATGAGTCCCTAGGGGTTGTTTGGGATGTCGAAACCTTGCGTCACCGTGACAGCGGTTCGTTGATTTTTTTACGAGTCCCTAGGGGTTGTTTGGGATGTCGAAACCATGCGTCACCGTGACGACGGTTCGTTAGTGTTTTATGAGTCCCTAGGGGTTGTTTGGGATGTCGAAACCATGCGTCACCCGTGAGGGGGATGCGAACGGTTCGTTGAGGTTGTTTTATGAGTCCCTAGGGTGTTTGGGATATCGAAACCATGCGTCACCGGCGATGACGTTCGTTCGTGTTTTATGAGTCCCTAGGGGTTGTTTGGGATGTCGAACCTTGCGTCACCGTGACGAGCGGTTCGTTGATTATTTACGAGTCCCTAGGGGTTGTTTGGGATGTCGAAACCATGCGTCACCGTGACGATTCGTTAGTGATTTTATGAGTCCCTAGGGGTTGTTTGGGATGTCGAAACCATGCGTCACCGTGAGGGGTTCTTTGATTATTTACGAGTCCCTAAGGATTGTTTGGGATGTCGAAACCATGCGTCACCGTGACGACGGTTCGTTGATTATTTACGAGTCCCTAGGGGTTGTTTGGGATGTCGAAACCATGCGTCACCGTGACGCGGTTCGTTTGTGTTTTATGAGTCCCTAGGGGTTGTTTGGGATGTCGAAACCATGCGTCACCGTGTGACGGTTCGTTGATTATTTATGAGTCCCTAGGGGTTGTTTGGGATATCGAAACCATGCGTCACCGTGGGACGGTTCGTTGAGTGTTTTATGAGTCCTAGGGGTTGTTTGGGATATCGAAACCTTGAGTCCCGTGACGGTTCGTTGATTATTTACGAGTCCCTAGGGGTGTTTGGGATTCGAAACCATGCGTCACCGTGACGACGGTTCGTTAGTGTTTTATGAGTCCCTAGGGGTTGTTTGGGATATCGAAACCTTGCGTCACCGTGACGGTTCGTTGATTATTTACGAGTCCCTAGGGGATGTTTGGGATGTCGAAACCATGCGTCACCGTGACGGACGGTTCGTTAGTGTTTTATGAGTCCCTAGGGGTTGTTTGGGATGTCGAACCCTTGCGTCACCGTGACGACGGTTCGTTGATTATTTACGAGTCCCTAGGGGTTGTTTGGGATGTCGAAACCATGCGGTTAGTTAGTGTTTTATGAGCTCCCTAGGGGTTGTTTGGGATGTCGAACCCTTGCGTCACCGTGACGACGGTTCGTTGATTATTTACGAGTCCCTAGGGGTTGTTTGGGATGTCGAAACCATGCGTCACCGTGACGGTTCGTTAGTGTTTTAT
>JAGMVL010001435.1:0-2500 GCA_019202695.1 Populus x sibirica
CAGGAAAATTCGGCAGGGGGGCACGCTGACGAAAAGAGGGGTTGCCGCGTGGAAAATCGGCAGCGCAGATTTTTCGACGAACAGGGGCTGGACGCTGGACTGGCCAGGCAGGAAAATTCGTCAGGGGGCACGCTGACGAAAGAGGGGTTGCCGCGTGGAAAATCGGCAGCGCAGATTTTTCGACGAACATTCGTCAGGGGGCACGCTGACGAAAAGAGGGGCTGCCGCAGGAAAATCGGCAGCGCAGATTTTTCGACGAACATTCGGGGGCTGGGGAAGCGAAAAGAGGGGCTGCCGTGTTGAAAATCGGGTAGCGTAGATTTTTCGACGAACATTCGCTAGGGGGGTACGCTGAGGAAAACGGGGGCAGGGGGCACGCTGACTAAAAGAGGGGCGCGCGTGGAAAATCGGCAGCGCAGATTTTTCGATGAACAGGGCTGGATGCTGACCGGCCGGGCCAGGCAGGAAAATTGGTTAGGGGGCACGCAAAAGAGGGGCTGCCGCGTGGAAAATCGGCAGCGCAGATTTTTCGACGAACAGGGGCTGGACGCTGGACTGGGCCAGGCAGGAAAATTCGTCAGGGGGCACGCTGACGAAAAGAGGGGCTGCCGCGTGGAAAATCGGCAGCGCAGATTTTTCGGACGAACATTCGCCAGGGGGCACGCTGATTTAAAAGAGGGGCTGCCGCGTGGAAAATCGGCAGCGCAGATTTTTCGACGAACATTCGTCAGGGGGGCACGCTGAGGAAAACAGGGCTGCCGCGTGGAAAATCGGCAGCGCAGATTTTTCGACGAACAGGGGCTGGATGCTGGACCGGCCGGGCCAGGCAGGAAAATTCGTCAGGGGGGCACGCTGACGAAAAGAGGGGCTGCCGCGTGGAAAATCGGCAGCGCAGATTTTTCGACGAACAGGGGCTGGACGCTGGACTGGGCCAGGCAGGAAAATTCGTCAGGGGGGCACGCTGACGAAAACAGGGGCTGCCGCGTGGAATGGCAGCCTACACGCAGATGCGACCGGGCAGCGCACGATGGCTTGAGCAGGTCATGGGTTCGACTTGGCGCGATCTGAAACCTGGACGAGGGATCGTCGACGCCGGACGAGCCAGCGCGGTGGCCTGTCGTGCCCCGTTCAGGGGGCCTGCCGCGGAGACAGCCCTCGCGGGCTCGACAGCGCAGGCCAGCGTCCCCGACGTCAGCCGGGCCGCGGCAGGCGAGCCGCCGGGGTTCCCGCATTCCTACAAGAAAACGTCGTGCTTTCCACATGAAACCAATCCAGTAAAATCAGCCATATTTTTATGAGGCTGCCCACTGAATTTGGGGTCATTCCGGGCCGGTTCCTAGTTTTGCGGATTTACTCGATTTCTAATGGTAGGAAAATTAAAACAAATACTTCCCGACCTCGAAAAATTCTGGGAAAATTAATGAAGGTGGATTGGATTTTTGCCAACCTCTGTGCAAAATTTCAGCTCAAAATACCAAGAAATGAATTTTTTAGAGGGGGGTGACACTGGGACCTAGTAGTGTCTCCCCGCCGTAGCCGCAATGACACTTATTGCTCTTTAGGGAGCCACCAGGCCGGCGCCCTCAAAGACCACACGCGCGCGCGCCCGCCCGCGCTGGGCGCCGGGCGCTCGGGGCGGGCTCGAGGGCCCGGGGCCCTTGGGGGCCCTTGGCGCTTTGGCGCGCGCGCGGCCCCCGCAGCCATGCCGCGCCGCGCGACGCGGCGGACAGCCCCCCCGCCGGGCTTGCTCTCCGCCCGCGGGGCCGCTCGGCCCCGGCCCCCGCGTTCGGGCCTCGCCCCCCGCGTGGGAGAGGCTAGGCGCCGCAGGGGCCGCCCGACGTCGCCGGGCCGCGGCAGCGACAGCCCGACATCGCTGGCCGCGGCAGGGGCCAGCCCGACGTCGCTGGCCGCGGCAGGCGACAGCCCCCGCTGGCTTGCTCTCCCGCCCGCGGGGCCGCTTCGGCCCCGGCCCCCCGCGTTCCGGGCCCCGCGTGGGAGAGGCTAGGCGCGCAGGGGCGCCCGACGTCGCGGCCGCGGCAGCGACAGCCCCCGCTGGCTTGCTCTCTCGCCCGCGGGGGCCGCCGGGCCCCGGGCCCCCCGCCCGGCCTCCGCCCCCGCGTGGGAGAGGCTAGGCGCCGCAGGGGCCAGCCCCGACGTCCGCCGGGCCGCGGCAGCGAGCCGCCGGGGTTCCCGCATTCCTACAACAAAACGTCGTGCTTTCCACATGAAATCAATCCAGTAAAATCAGCCATATTTTTATGAGGCCGCCCACCGAATTTGGGGTCATTCCGAGCCGGTTCCTATTTTTTCCGATTTCGATTTTTAATGGTAGGAAAATAAAAAAAATACTTCCCGACCTCGAAAAATTCTGGAAAAATTAATAAAGTTGGATTGGATTTTTGCCAACCTCTCGTGCAAAATTTCAGCTCAAAATACCAAGAAATGAATTTTTTAGAGGGGGGGTGACAACTGGGACCTAGTAGTGTCTCCCCGCGAGCTT
>JAGMVL010001435.1:10000-15000 GCA_019202695.1 Populus x sibirica
CGGGTTCGTGCACGGCGGGCAAGGCTGGACGGCAGCCGCCGACGAAATCGGCAAAAGTCGGCAGACCGGCAGCGGGTGCCGGCGATGGGTCCGGACGGGCCGGATAGTCCAAGGCTCGACGAGAAAGACCGCAGTTGAGACACCGGGGCAGCGGGCAGCCCGCGGACAAGTTGTTGCGCAGATTCGGCAGCCGCAGATTTGTGCGGCCGTTGTGTTCGTCGGGGAAAATCGCAGCCGCAGCATTGTCCGACGAGCATGGGCCGGACGCCGGACCGTCCAGTGCCAGGCAGAAAAGTCGTCGAGGGGACACGCCGACGAAACAAAGCGGTTCGTGCACGGCGGGCAAAGGCTGGACCGGCAGCGCCGACGAAATCGGCAAAGTCGGCAGACCGGCAAAAGCAGGTGCCGGCGATGAGTCCGGACGGGCCGGATAGTCCAAGGCTCGACGAGAAAGACCGCCGGCTTAGACACCGGGGCAAAGTGGCAGCCCGCGGGATGGCCGGCAGATTCGGGCAAGCAGTTGTTTCTGCAGCCGTTGGCTCGGACCGGGCAGAGCGCGCGAAATCGGCAAAGTCGGCAGCAGGTGCCGACCGTGAGTCCGCACGATTTATGGTCCAGGGCTTGACGGAAAAGACCGTTGGTCCGACAAGGGGGCACATGGAGGGCAGCGCAGCCATGCCAACAGGGGGAATCGGCAGCCGCAGATTTTTCGACGAACATGGGCCGGACGCCGGACCGGCCGGCCATGCAGAAAATTCATCGAGGGGACACGCCGAAGAAACAGCGCCGGTTTAGACACGGTGGGCGCAAAGGTTGGAATCGGCAGCCGCCGATGAAACCGGCAAAGTCGGGCAGAACTGGCAGCGGGGCCGGCGATGGGTCCGGACGGGCCGGATAGTCCAAGGCTCGACGAGAAAGACCGCAGGTTGAGACACTGGGGCAGTGGCAGCCCGCGGGACAAGTGTTGGCAGATTCGGCAGCGCAGATTTGTGGGGCTGCAGGTTCGTCGGGGAAAATCGGCAGCGCAGATTTTTCGACGAACATGGGCTGGACGCTGGACGGCCAGGCAGGAAAATTCGTCGAGGGGACACGCCGACGAAACAGCGCTGGTTCAGGCACGGCGGGCAGTGGTGGAATCGGGCAGCGCCGACGAAATCGGCAAAGTCGGCAGAACCGGCAGCGGGTGCTGGCGATGGGTCTGGACGGGCTGGATAGTCCAAGGCTCGACGAGAAAGACCGCTGGTTTAGACACTGGGGCAGTGGCAGCCCGCGGGACAAGTGTCGGCAGATTCGGCAGCGCAGATTTGTGCGGCTGCAGGTTCGCCGGGGAAAATCGGCAGCGCAGATTTTGCGACGAACATGGGCTGGGCGATGGACTGTCCAGGCCAGGCAGGAAAATTTGTCGGGGGACACGCCGACGAAACAGCGCTGGTTCAGGCACGGCGGGCAGTGTTGGAATCGGCAGCGCCGACGAAATCGGCAAAGTCGGCAGAATCGGGCAGCGCAGATTTTTCGACGAACACGGGCTGGACGGTGGACTGTCCAGGCCAGGCAGAAAAATCGCCGAGGGGACACGCCGACGAAACAGCGCTGGTTCAGACACGGTGGGCGCAGTGTTGGAATCGGCAGCGCCGAGAAAATCGGCAAAGTCGGGCAGAATCGCAGCAGGTGCTGGCGATGAGTCAGGACGGACTGGATAGTCCAAGGCTCGATGAGAAAGACCGCTGGTTTAGACACTGGGGCAGTGGCAGCCCGCGGGGCAGTGTCGGCAGATTCTGGCAGCAGTGTCCGCCGATTCGGCAGCGTTGGCTTGTTGGCGCGGGGGCCGATGCGAGTGGGGACTTGGGCAGCGGGCAGTGAAAGCAAGAGTTTCCCCGATGCCGCCGGGAAAACGCTCCCCGGATGGCCGGGTGAGATGACCCGGCGGCCCGCGACGGGTCATTCAATTCCATGCCCCGTCAACATAACTCCCGATGTACCGTTTGCTTTTTCGGAAGAAGAGATCCATCCCCCCATCCTCGGCCAGCCAAAAACGCTCCAATTAATGGCCGGGTGAGATGACCCGGCGGCCCGCGACGCGTCATTCAAATCACCGCTCTATCGGCTACAACCGCCGATGGGTGGGATTAGAGGCCCGCCATGGTGGTGAGGGGCGGCGAGGACCGTGAAAGCTAGAGTTTTTCGGAGGCCGCGGGAAAAGGCCCCTCGGGTGGCGGGGTGCGAGGACCAGCGCGCGTCATTCAATTCTCTTCCCTATCAACTTGGCTCCCGTTGGCGGGATTGGAGGCCTACCGTTTGTTACAGGCTAAAATCGTCGGGGAAGAGCCGACGAAACAATGCTGGTTTGGATGCAGGGGGTAGTGTTGGAATCGGCAGCGCGGACAAAATCGGCAAAGTCGACAAAAAAGACTGTTGGTCTGGACATCGGGGCAGCGGCAGCCATGCCGACAGGGGGGAAATCGGCAGCGCAGATTTGTGCAGCTGCAGGTTCGTCGGGGAAATCGGCAGCGCAGATTTTTCGATGAACATGGGCTGGAAGATGGACTGTCCAGGCCAGGCAGGGAAATTCGTCAAGGGGACACGCTGACGAAACAGCGCTGGTTGAGACACGGTGGGCGCAGTGTTGGAATCGGCAGCGCCGACGAAATCGGCAAAGTCGGCAGAATCGGCAGCGGGTGCTGGCGATGAGTCTGGACGATTTATAGTCCAGGGCTTGATGGAAAAGACTGTTGGTCCAGACAATGGGGCAGTGGCAGCGCGGATTTGTGTAGCTGCAGGTTCGCCGGGGAAAATCGGCAGCGCAGATTTTTCGACGAACAGGGGCTGGGCGCTGGACTGGCCGGGCCAGGCAGGAAAATTCGTCAGGGGGCCACGCTGACGAAAACAGGGGCTGCGGAGTGGAAAATCGGCAGCGCAGATTTTTCGACGAACAGGGGCTGGACCGGCCGGGCCAGGCAGGAAAATTCGTCAGGGGGGCACGCTGACGAAAAGAGGGGCTGCCGCGTGGAAAATCGGCAGCGCAGATTTTTCGACGAACAGGGGCTGGACTGGCCGGGCCAGGCAGGAAAATTCGTCAGGGGGGCACGCTGACGAAAAGAGGGGCTGCCGCGTGGAAAATCGGCAGCGCAGATTTTTCGACGAACAGGGGCTGGACGCTGGACTGGGCCAGGCAGGAAAATTCGTCAGGGGGCACGCTGACGAAAAGAGGGGCTGCCGCGTGGAAAATCGGCAGCGCAGATTTTTCGACGAACATTCGTCAGGGGGCACGCTGACGAAAAGAGGGGCTGCCGCGTGGAAAATCGGCAGCGCAGATTTTTCGACGAACATTCGTCAGGGGGGCACGCTGAAGGAAAAGAGGGGCTGCCGCGTGGAAAATCGGCAGCGCAGATTTTTCGACGAACATTCGTCAGGGGGGCACGCTGAGGAAAACAGGGGCTGCCGCGTGGAAAATCGGCAGCGCAGATTTTTCGACGAACAGGGGCTGGATGCTGGACCGGCCGGGCCAGGCAGGAAAATTCGTCAGGGGGCACGCTGACGAAAAGAGGGGCTGCCGCGTGGAAAATCGGCAGCGCAGATTTTTCGACGAACAGGGGCTGGATGCTGGACCGGCCGCGGCCAGGCAGGAAAATTCGTCAGGGGGGCACGCTGACGAAAAGAGGGGCTGCCGCGTGGAAAATCGGCAGCGCAGATTTTTCGACGAACAGGGGCTGGACGCTGGACTGGGCCAGGGCAGGGGAAAATTCGTCAGGGGGCACGCTGACGAAAAGAGGGGCTGCCGCGTGGAAAATCGGCAGCGCAGATTTTTCGACGAACATTCGTCAGGGGGCACGCTGAAGGAAAAGAGGGGCTGCCGCGTGGAAAATCGGCAGCGCAGATTTTTCGACGAACATTCGTCAGGGGGGCACGCTGAGGAAAACAGGGGCTGCCGCGTGGAAAATCGGCAGCGCAGATTTTTCGACGAACAGGGGCTGGATGCTGGACCGGCCGGGCCAGGCAGGAAAATTCGTCAGGGGGGCACGCTGACAAAAAGAGGGGCTGCCGCGTGGAAAATCGGCAGCGCAGATTTTTCGACGAACAGGGGCTGGATGCTGGACCGGCCGGGCCAGGCAGGAAAATTCGTCAGGGGGGCACGCTGACGAAAAGAGGGGCTGCCGCGTGGAAAATCGGCAGCGCAGATTTTTCGACGAACAGGGGCTGGACGCTGGACTGGGCCAGGCAGGAAAATTCGTCAGGGGGCACGCTGACGAAAAGAGGGGCTGCCGCGTGGAAAATCGGCAGCGCAGATTTTTCGACGAACATTCGTCAGGGGGGCACGCTGACGAAAAGAGGGGCTGCCGCGTGGAAAATCGGCAGCGCAGATTTTTCGACGAACATTCGTCAGGGGGGCACGCTGAGGAAAACAGGGGCTGCCGCGTGGAAAATCGGCAGCGCAGATTTTTCGACGAACAGGGGCTGGATGCTGGACCGGCCGGGCCAGGCAGGAAAATTCGTCAGGGGGGCACGCTGACGAAAAGAGGGGCTGCCGCGTGGAAAATCGGCAGCGCAGATTTTTCGACGAACAGGGGCTGGACGCTGGACTGGGCCAGGCAGGAAAATTCGTCAGGGGGCACGCTGACGAAAACAGGGGCTGCCGCGTGGAATGGCAGCCTACACGCAGATGCGAATCCGGCAGCGCACGATGGCTTGAGCAGGTCATGGGTTCGACTTGGCGCGATCTGAAACCTGGACGAGGGACTGTCGACGCTGGACGAGCCAGCGCGGTGGCCTGTCGTGCCCCGTTCAGGGGGGCCTGCCGCGGAGACAGCCCCTCGCGGGCTCGACAGCGCAGGCCAGCGTCCCCGACGTCGCTGGCCGCGGCAGGCGAGCTGCCGGGGTTCCCGCATTCCTACAAGAAAACGTCGTGCTTTCCACATGAAACCAATCCAGTAAAATCAGCCATATTTTTATGAGGCTGCCCACTGAATTTGGGGTCATTCCGGGCCGGTTCCTAGTTTTGCGGA
>JAGMVL010001435.1:25000-30000 GCA_019202695.1 Populus x sibirica
GCAGCGCAGATTTGTGCGGCTGCAGGTTCGTCGGGGAAAATCGGCAGCGCAGATTTTGCGACGAACATGGGCTGGGCGATGGACTGTCCAGGCCAGGCAGGAAAATTTGTCGGGGGGACACGCTGACGAAACAGCGCTGGTTCAGGCACGGCGGGCAGTGTTGGAATCGGCAGCGCCGACGAAATCGGCAAAGTCGGCAGAATCGGCAGCGCAGATTTTTCGACGAACACGGGCTGGACGGTGGACTGTCCAGGCCAGGCAGGAAAATTCGTCGAGGGGACACGCTGACGAAACAGCGCTGGTTCAGACACGGTGGGCGCAGTGTTGGAATCGGCAGCGCCGAGAAAATCGGCAAAGTCGGCAGAATCGGCAGCAGGTGCTGGCGATGAGTCAGGACGGACTGGATAGTCCAAGGCTCGATGAGAAAGACCGCTGGTTTAGACACTGGGGCAGTGGCAGCCCGCGGGGCAGTGTCGGCAGATTCGGCAGCAGTGTCTGCCGATTCGGCAGCGTTGGCTTGTTGGCGCGGGGGCCGATGCGAGTGGGGACTTGGGCAGCGGGCAGTGAAAGCAAGAGTTTCCCCGATGCTGCCGGGAAAAACGCTCCCGGGATGGCCGGGTGAGATGACCCGGCGGCCCGCGACGGGTCATTCAATTCCATGCCCCGTCAACATAACTCCCGATGTACCGTTTGCTTTTTCGGAAGAAGAGATCCATCCCCCCATCCTCGGCCAGCCAAAAACGCTCCAATTAATGGCCGGGTGAGATGACCCGGCGGCCCGCGACGCGTCATTCAAATCACCGCCCTATCGGCTACAACCGCCGATGGGTGGGATTAGAGGCCCGCCATGGTGGTGAGGGGCGGCGAGGACCGTGAAAGCTAGAGTTTTTCAGAGGCTGCCGGGAAAAAGGCCCCTCGGGTGGCGGGGTGCGAGGACCAGGCGCGTCATTCAATTCTCTTCCCTATCAACTTGGCTCCCGTTGGCGGGATTGGAGGCCTACCGTTTGTTACGGGGCTAAAATCGTCGGGGAAGAGCCGACGAAACAATGCTGGTTTGGATGCAGGGGGTAGTGTTGGAATCGGCAGCGCGGACAAAATCGGCAAAGTCGACAAAAAAGACTGTTGGTCTGGACATCGGGGCAGCGGCAGCCATGCCGACAGGGGGAAATCGGCAGCGCAGATTTGTGCAGCTGCAGGTTCGTCGGGGAAATCGGCAGCGCAGATTTTTCGATGAACATGGGCTGGAAGATGGACTGTCCAGGCCAGGCAGGGAAATTCGTCAAGGGGACACGCTGACGAAACAGCGCTGGTTGAGACACGGTGGGCGCAGTGTTGGAATCGGCAGCGCCGACGAAATCGGCAAAGTCGGCAGAATCGGCAGCGGGTGCTGGCGATGAGTCTGGACGATTTATAGTCCAGGGCTTGATGGAAAAGACTGTTGGTCCAGACAATGGGGCAGTGGCAGCGCGGATTTGTGCAGCTGCAGGTTCGTCGGGGAAAATCGGCAGCGCAGATTTTTCGACGAACAGGGGCTGGGCGCTGGACTGGCCGGGCCAGGCAGGAAAATTCGTCAGGGGGCCACGCTGACGAAAACAGGGGCTGCGGAGTGGAAAATCGGCAGCGCAGATTTTTCGACGAACAGGGGCTGGACCGGCCGGGCCAGGCAGGAAAATTCGTCAGGGGGGCACGCTGACGAAAAGAGGGGCTGCCGCGTGGAAAATCGGCAGCGCAGATTTTTCGACGAACAGGGGCTGGACTGGCCGGGCCAGGCAGGAAAATTCGTCAGGGGGGCACGCTGACGAAAAGAGGGGCTGCCGCGTGGAAAATCGGCAGCGCAGATTTTTCGACGAACAGGGGCTGGACGCTGGACTGGGCCAGGCAGGAAAATTCGTCAGGGGGCACGCTGACGAAAAGAGGGGCTGCCGCGTGGAAAATCGGCAGCGCAGATTTTTCGACGAACATTCGTCAGGGGGGCACGCTGACGAAAAGAGGGGCTGCCGCGTGGAAAATCGGCAGCGCAGATTTTTCGACGAACATTCGTCAGGGGGGCACGCTGAAGGAAAAGAGGGGCTGCCGCGTGGAAAATCGGCAGCGCAGATTTTTCGACGAACATTCGTCAGGGGGGCACGCTGAGGAAAACAGGGGCTGCCGCGTGGAAAATCGGCAGCGCAGATTTTTCGACGAACAGGGGCTGGATGCTGGACCGGCCGGGCCAGGCAGGAAAATTCGTCAGGGGGGCACGCTGACGAAAAGAGGGGCTGCCGCGTGGAAAATCGGCAGCGCAGATTTTTCGACGAACAGGGGCTGGATGCTGGACCGGCCGGGCCAGGCAGGAAAATTCGTCAGGGGGGCACGCTGACGAAAAGAGGGGCTGCCGCGTGGAAAATCGGCAGCGCAGATTTTTCGACGAACAGGGGCTGGACGCTGGACTGGGCCAGGCAGGAAAATTCGTCAGGGGGCACGCTGACGAAAAGAGGGGCTGCCGCGTGGAAAATCGGCAGCGCAGATTTTTCGACGAACATTCGTCAGGGGGGCACGCTGAACGAAAAGAGGGGCTGCCGCGTGGAAAATCGGCAGCGCAGATTTTTCGACGAACATTCGTCAGGGGGGCACGCTGAGGAAAACAGGGGCTGCCGCGTGGAAAATCGGCAGCGCAGATTTTTCGACGAACAGGGGCTGGATGCTGGACCGGCCGGGCCAGGCAGGAAAATTCGTCAGGGGGGCACGCTGACGAAAAGAGGGGCTGCCGCGTGGAAAATCGGCAGCGCAGATTTTTCGACGAACAGGGGCTGGACTGGCCGGGCCAGGCAGGAAAATTCGTCAGGGGGGCACGCTGACGAAAAGAGGGGCTGCCGCGTGGAAAATCGGCAGCGCAGATTTTTCGACGAACAGGGGCTGGACGCTGGACTGGGCCAGGCAGGAAAATTCGTCAGGGGGCACGCTGACGAAAAGAGGGGCTGCCGCGTGGAAAATCGGCAGCGCAGATTTTTCGACGAACATTCGTCAGGGGGGCACGCTGACGAAAAGAGGGGCTGCCGCGTGGAAAATCGGCAGCGCAGATTTTTCGACGAACATTCGTCAGGGGGCACGCTGAAGGAAAAGAGGGGCTGCCGCGTGGAAAATCGGCAGCGCAGATTTTTCGACGAACATTCGTCAGGGGGGCACGCTGAGGAAAACAGGGGCTGCCGCGTGGAAAATCGGCAGCGCAGATTTTTCGACGAACAGGGGCTGGATGCTGGACCGGCCGGGCCAGGCAGGAAAATTCGTCAGGGGGCACGCTGACGAAAAGAGGGGCTGCCGCGTGGAAAATCGGCAGCGCAGATTTTTCGACGAACAGGGGCTGGATGCTGGACCGGCCGGGCCAGGCAGGAAAATTCGTCAGGGGGCACGCTGACGAAAAGAGGGGCTGCCGCGTGGAAAATCGGCAGCGCAGATTTTTCGACGAACAGGGGCTGGACGCTGGACTGGGCCAGGCAGGAAAATTCGTCAGGGGGCACGCTGACGAAAAGAGGGGCTGCCGCGTGGAAAATCGGCAGCGCAGATTTTTCGACGAACATTCGTCAGGGGGGCACGCTGAAGGAAAAGAGGGGCTGCCGCGTGGAAAATCGGCAGCGCAGATTTTTCGACGAACATTCGTCAGGGGGGCACGCTGAGGAAAACAGGGGCTGCCGCGTGGAAAATCGGCAGCGCAGATTTTTCGACGAACAGGGGCTGGATGCTGGACCGGCCGGGCCAGGCAGGAAAATTCGTCAGGGGGGCACGCTGACGAAAAGAGGGGCTGCCGCGTGGAAAATCGGCAGCGCAGATTTTTCGACGAACAGGGGCTGGATGCTGGACCGGCCGGGCCAGGCAGGAAAATTCGTCAGGGGGCACGCTGACGAAAAGAGGGGCTGCCGCGTGGAAAATCGGCAGCGCAGATTTTTCGACGAACAGGGGCTGGACGCTGGACTGGGCCAGGCAGGAAAATTCGTCAGGGGGCACGCTGACGAAAAGAGGGGCTGCCGCGTGGAAAATCGGCAGCGCAGATTTTTCGACGAACATTCGTCAGGGGGGCACGCTGACGAAAAGAGGGGCTGCCGCGTGGAAAATCGGCAGCGCAGATTTTTCGACGAACATTCGTCAGGGGGGCACGCTGAGGAAAACAGGGGCTGCCGCGTGGAAAATCGGCAGCGCAGATTTTTCGACGAACAGGGGCTGGATGCTGGACCGGCCGGGCCAGGCAGGAAAATTCGTCAGGGGGGCACGCTGACGAAAAGAGGGGCTGCCGCGTGGAAAATCGGCAGCGCAGATTTTTCGACGAACAGGGGCTGGACGCTGGACTGGGCCAGGCAGGAAAATTCGTCAGGGGGGCACGCTGACGAAAACAGGGGCTGCCGCGTGGAATGGCAGCCTACACGCAGATGCGATTCGGCAGCGCACGATGGCTTGAGCAGGTCATGGGTTCGACTTGGCGCGATCTGAAACCTGGACGAGGGACTGTCGACGCTGGACGAGCCAGCGCGGTGGCCTGTCGTGCCCCGTTCAGGGGGGCCTGCCGCGGAGACAGCCCTCGCGGGCTCGACAGCGCAGGCCAGCGTCCCCGACGTCGCTGGCCGCGGCAGGCGAGCTGCCGGGGTTCCCGCATTCCTACAAGAAAACGTCGTGCTTTCCACATGAAACCAATCCAGTAAAATCAGCCATATTTTTATGAGGCTGCCCACTGAATTTGGGGTCATTCCGGGCCGGTTCCTAGTTTTGCGGATTTACTCGATTTCTAATGGTAGGAAAATTAAAACAAATACTTCCCGACCTCGAAAAATTCTGGGAAAATTAATGAAGGTGGATTGGATTTTTGCCAACCTCTCGTGCAAAATTTCAGCTCAAAATACCAAGAAATGAATTTTTTAGAGGGGGGTGACAGCTGGGACCTAGTAGTGTCTCCCCGCGTAGCCGCAATGACACTTATTGCTCTTTAGGGAGCCACCAGGCCGGCGCCCTCAAAGACCACACGCGCGCGCCCG
>JAGMVL010001435.1:40000-45000 GCA_019202695.1 Populus x sibirica
AGGAAAATTCGTCGAGGGGACACGCTGACGAAACAGCGCTGGTTCAGACACGGTGGGCGCAGTGTTGGAATCGGGCAGCGCGAGAAAATCGGCAAAGTCGGCAGAATCGGCAGCAGGTGCTGGCGATGAGTCAGGACGGACTGGATAGTCCAAGGCTCGATGAGAAAGACCGCTGGTTTAGACACTGGGGCAGTGGCAGCCCGCGGGGCAGTGTCGGCAGATTCGGCAGCAGTGTCTGCCGATTCGGCAGCGTTGGCTTGTTGGCGCGGGGGCCGATGCGAGTGGGGACTTGGGCAGCGGGCAGTGAAAGCAAGAGTTTCCCGATGCTGCCGGGAAAAACGCTCCCGGGATGGCCGGGTGAGATGACCCGGCGGCCCGCGACGGGTCATTCAATTCCATGCCCCGTCAACATAACTCCCGATGTACCGTTTGCTTTTTCGGAAGAAGAGATCCATCCCCCCATCCTCGGCCAGCCAAAAACGCTCCAATTAATGGCCGGGTGAGATGACCCGGCGGCCCGCGACGCGTCATTCAAATCACCGCCCTATCGGCTACAACCGCCGATGGGTGGGATTAGAGGCCCGCCATGGTGGTGAGGGGCGGCGAGGACCGTGAAAGCTAGAGTTTTTCAGAGGCTGCCGGGAAAAAGGCCCCTCGGGTGGCGGGGTGCGAGGACCAGCGCGTCATTCAATTCTCTTCCCTATCAACTTGGCTCCCGTTGGCGGGATTGGAGGCCTACCGTTTGTTACAGGCTAAAATCGTCGGGGAAGAGCTGACGAAACAATGCTGGTTTGGATGCAGGGGGTAGTGTTGGAATCGGCAGCGCGGACAAAATCGGCAAAGTCGACAAAAAAGACTGTTGGTCTGGACATCGGGGCAGCGGCAGCCATGCCGACAGGGGGGAAATCGGCAGCGCAGATTTGTGCAGCTGCAGGTTCGTCGGGGAAATCGGCAGCGCAGATTTTTCGATGAACATGGGCTGGAAGATGGACTGTCCAGGCCAGGCAGGGAAATTCGCCAAGGGGACACGCTGACGAAACAGCGCTGGTTGAGACACGGTGGGCGCAGTGTTGGAATCGGCAGCGCCGACGAAATCGGCAAAGTCGGCAGAATCGGCAGCGGGTGCTGGCGATGAGTCTGGACGATTTATAGTCCAGGGCTTGATGGAAAAGACTGTTGGTCCAGACAATGGGGCAGTGGCAGCGCGGATTTGTGCAGCTGCAGGTTCGTCGGGGAAAATCGGCAGCGCAGATTTTTCGACGAACAGGGGCTGGGCGCTGGACTGGCCGGGCCAGGCAGGAAAATTCGTCAGGGGGCCACGCTGACGAAAACAGGGGCTGCGGAGTGGAAAATCGGCAGCGCAGATTTTTCGACGAACAGGGGCTGGACCGGCCGGGCCAGGCAGGAAAATTCGTCAGGGGGGCACGCTGACGAAAAGAGGGGCTGCCGCGTGGAAAATCGGCAGCGCAGATTTTTCGACGAACAGGGGCTGGACTGGCCGGGCCAGGCAGGAAAATTCGTCAGGGGGGCACGCTGACGAAAAGAGGGGCTGCCGCGTGGAAAATCGGCAGCGCAGATTTTTCGACGAACAGGGGCTGGACGCTGGACTGGGCCAGGCAGGAAAATTCGTCAGGGGGCACGCTGACGAAAAGAGGGGCTGCCGCGTGGAAAATCGGCAGCGCAGATTTTTCGACGAACATTCGGTCAGGGGGGCACGCTGACGAAAAGAGGGGCTGCCGCGTGGAAAATCGGCAGCGCAGATTTTTCGACGAACATTCGTCAGGGGGGCACGCTGAAGGAAAAGAGGGGCTGCCGCGTGGAAAATCGGCAGCGCAGATTTTTCGACGAACATTCGTCAGGGGGCACGCTGAGGAAAACAGGGGCTGCCGCGTGGAAAATCGGCAGCGCAGATTTTTCGACGAACAGGGGCTGGATGCTGGACCGGCCGGGCCAGGCAGGAAAATTCGTCAGGGGGCACGCTGACGAAAAGAGGGGCTGCCGCGTGGAAAATCGGCAGCGCAGATTTTTCGACGAACAGGGGCTGGATGCTGGACCGGCCGGGCCAGGCAGGAAAATTCGTCAGGGGGGCACGCTGACGAAAAGAGGGGCTGCCGCGTGGAAAATCGGCAGCGCAGATTTTTCGACGAACAGGGGCTGGACGCTGGACTGGGCCAGGCAGGAAAATTCGTCAGGGGGCACGCTGACGAAAAGAGGGGCTGCCGCGTGGAAAATCGGCAGCGCAGATTTTTCGACGAACATTCGTCAGGGGGGCACGCTGACGAAAAGAGGGGCTGCCGCGTGGAAAATCGGCAGCGCAGATTTTTCGACGAACATTCGTCAGGGGGCACGCTGAGGAAAACAGGGGCTGCCGCGTGGAAAATCGGCAGCGCAGATTTTTCGACGAACAGGGGCTGGATGCTGGACCGGCCGGGCCAGGCAGGAAAATTCGTCAGGGGGCACGCTGACGAAAAGAGGGGCTGCCGCGTGGAAAATCGGCAGCGCAGATTTTTCGACGAACAGGGGCTGGACGCTGGACTGGGCCAGGCAGGAAAATTCGTCAGGGGGCACGCTGACGAAAACAGGGGCTGCCGCGTGGAATGGCAGCCTACACGCAGATGCGATTCGGCAGCGCACGATGGCTTGAGCAGGTCATGGGTTCGACTTGGCGCGATCTGAAACCTGGACGAGGGACTGTCGACGCTGGACGAGCCAGCGCGGTGGCCTGTCGTGCCCCGTTCAGGGGGGCCTGCCGCGGAGACAGCCCTCGCGGGCTCGACAGCGCAGGCCAGCGTCCCCGACGTCGCTGGCCGCGGCAGGCGAGCTGCCGGGGTTCCCGCATTCCTACAAGAAAACGTCGTGCTTTCCACATGAAACCAATCCAGTAAAATCAGCCATATTTTTATGAGGCTGCCCACTGAATTTGGGGTCATTCCGGGCCGGTTCCTAGTTTTGCGGATTTACTCGATTTCTAATGGTAGGAAAATTAAAACAAATACTTCCCGACCTCGAAAAATTCTGGGAAAATTAATGAAGGTGGATTGGATTTTTGCCAACCTCTGTGCAAAATTTCAGCTCAAAATACCAAGAAATGAATTTTTAGAGGGGGGTGACAGCTGGGACCTAGTAGTGTCTCCCCGCCGAGCCGCAATGACACTTATTGCTCTTTAGGGAGCCACCAGGCCGGCGCCCCTCAAAGACCACACGCGCGCGCGCGCCCGCCGCGCTGGGCGCTGGGGCGCTGGGGCCTGAGGGCCTGGGGCCCTTGGGGGCCCTTGGGCGCTTGCTGCGCGCGCGGCCCCCGCAGCCATGCCGCGCTGCGCGACGCGCGGACAGCCCCTGCTGGCTTGCTCTCCGCCCGCGGGGGCTGCCTTCGGGCCCTGGCCCCCCGCGTTCTGGCCTGCCCCCTGCGTGGGAGAGGCTAGGCGCTGCAGGGGCCAGCCCGACGCCGCTGGCCGCGGCAGGCGACAGCCCGACATCGCTGGCCGCGGCAGGGGCCAGCCCGACGTCGCTGGCCGCGGCAGGCGACAGCCCCTGCTGGCTTGCTCTCCGCCCGCGGGGGCTGCCTTCGGGCCCTGGCCCCCCGCGTTCTGGCCTGCCCCCCGCGTGGGAGAGGCTAGGCGCTGCAGGGGCCAGCCCGACGTCGCTGGCCGCGGCAGGCGACAGCCCCTGCTGGCTTGCTCTCTCGCCCGCGGGGGGCTGCCTTCGGGCCCTGGCCCCCGCGCTCTGGCCTGCCCCCGCGTGGGAGAGGCTAGGCGCTGCAGGGGCCAGCCCGACGTCGCTGGCCGCGGCAGGCGAGCCGCCGGGGTTCCCGCATTCCTACAACAAAACGTCGTGCTTTCCACATGAAATCAATCCAGTAAAATCAGCCATATTTTTATGAGGCTGCCCACTGAATTTGGGGTCATTCCGAGCCGGTTCCTATTTTTTCCGATTTCCTCGATTTTTAATGGTAGGAAAATAAAAAAAAATACTTCCCGACCTCGAAAAATTCTGGAAAAATTAATAAAGTTGGATTGGATTTTTGCCAACCTCTGTGCAAAATTTCAGCTCAAAATACCAAGAAATGAATTTTTAGAGGGGGTGACACCGCCCCATCCCTGTCCCCCGCTTCCGAACCCCCAGGCCCCTTTGGGGGTTCTTCGGGGGGCCCCCTGGCCGCCCTGGGCCCCGCCCCCCCGCCCCGGCCCCGGCTGGGGGGGGGGGGGGGCGGTCCCCCCCGGGGGGGGGGGGCCCCCCCCCCCCCCCGCCCGCCCCCCCCCCCCCGCCCCCCCCCCGCCCGGCGCGCCGGGCCGGCCCCCGGGCCGGGGGCCGCGGGGCGGGCGGGCGGCGGGGCGGGGGGCCGCGAGCGTCACGGCGGCGGTGGCCGCCGCCTCGCTCGCAAGTCGGAGGCCTGGCCGACGTGGCTGGTGCGGACCGCCGAGCTTGGGGATTGCGAGGAGAGCTCTACGCGGGGCGTGGGCGTGGCATTAAATTGCCGTGCGCGCGCCCATGCGTTGGCTCTCCTCGCAATCCCCCGACCTCGTGGCGTGACGTGCCCGCCGCCGAGGCCTCGGCCTCCGTCTTGCGAGCCGGGCCGACAGCCCCCGCATGATTGTCCCCCGCCGTTCCCCCCCCGCGGCCCGTCCCTTGTCCTTCGAGATCCTTCGCTCCGGCCGCGGTGGCAGCTGCCCGTGCTCGCAAGATGGAGGCCCGGCCGACGCGGCGGGGTGCGGACCGCCGAGCTTGGGGATTGCGAGGAGAGCTCTACGCGGCGTGGGCGTGGCATTAAATTGTCGTGCGCGCGCCCATGCGTTGGCTCTCCTCGCAATCCCCGACCTCGTGGCGTGACGTGCCCGCCGCCGAGGCCTCCGGCCTCCGTCTTGCGAGCCGGGGCAGACAGCCCCCGCATGATTGTCCCGGTCGTTTCCCCCGTGGCCTGTCGCTTGTCCCTTCGAGATCCTTCGCGTCCGGCTTGTTGCTTGTCCCTTCGAGATACTTCGCGTCCAGCGGTGCGGGCACGA